>MU858833.1:80060-108447 GCA_033297175.1 Cladorrhinum sp. PSN332 | reverse complement strand
GCTTTTTTGTTTGTTTTTTTTTAATAAATTTTTCTTTTTAAAAACCATCAACCAGGCCATGATATGCTATGCAGCAAAATTCAAAAAACCAACCCCCCCCCCCCCCCCCCCCACCCAAAAAAAAAAAAAAAAAAAAAAAAAAAAAAAAGGATATTTTCCAAATTCTTAGAAAAGTAAAAAAGATGTATGTATTAACAAAGTTTAAGCCAGCAAAAGTAGTAAAAAGAAAATGTGTCACACAGATATGTGATATTGTCCTCTTCATCGATCCCCATCACCAACAACTTCTCTTATCCATTTCATTCTTATTTTTCTTTCTTCTCATCCCTTCATCATCAATCCGTCATCATCATTCTCAAATCAGCACAGAGAAGCATTGTCCAAGCAAACCCTGATAGTCCCGCAGCGATCCAACATCGGGAAATCATCCAGCGACACCTCAAACTCGACTTCCTGCCCTTGTTCCAGTTCAGGCTCAGGATCCGGACGAGGCATCGGCTTCTTGGCATACCCCTTCAACATCCTAAACTGGGACCCCATCGCCCTGCCTTCCTCAACAACGGCGTGCACATCAGCAATCATTTTGCCGGCCTCGTGCATCGCCTTGCCGGGAGTGACCGTGTCGGCAAGTCTCAGCTCGCCAGCAGCCTTCTCCATCTCGGCGCGAAGCAACCACCTCTCCCAGCTCCAACCGGCCGCCACGCCAGTGATGGCAGCGACGTTATCCGCCGAGCCGGAAACGATAGCCTCCATCTGGTGGACGTGAACAGACTCGCCAGACGTAGAGTCCCGCAGTGAGGAAGCGGGAACAGCAGGCCTTGGCAGGTGCTTAGGTCCAACAGGGAGACAAAGCCATGCGCGACGGACATCATCAAACCCTGCGTGGGAAAGGCGGGAAAGGAAAGATCGGGTAGGTTTGGGGTCGTACCCAAGAGTCTGAAGCGCAAAGGAGAACTCGACTGCCTTGGCGTTACCGTGGGGACCGGCATTGATGACATCAGCGTCGAGTACAGAGAACTCAATGTACCCGCCTGGCTTGAGCACTCGCATGCATTCCTTCAGGCAGGCGTCCCACTCGTCCACGCCGTTCTCGCCAAAGAGCTTTAGAACGGCGTGCAATTCACGCGCCGAGATGAGATCGAACTGGTCGTCGGCGAAGGGAAGCTTGGTCAGCCGCTCAATTGCCACCTGTCTGTGATTGGGCGGGCCGCGAGGGTTGCAGTTGCTTAGCTGCCGAATGGCTTTGGTGGTGACGGTATAGACTTTGGTGTTGGGGTACTGCAGAGCGGCGTGCCAGCCCCAGTCGCAGGCGACCTGACCGCCGAGGTCGAGAATGCGAGCGCGGTCACGGCTGAGACCTTTGGCATTGGGCGCGAAGTAGCTTTGGCGAGCGAGGCGCTTGCCGATGGGCGCGGAGATCAGGCGGCCACCGTTGAGGAGCTTGGTAGCTGAGACGTGCCAGGCTGCCATGTGCATCTGGGAGAGGGCATCGGCCTCCTTGTCGGCGCGGAGCTTCTCCGGGTCGTCGATGAGGTTGTCATCGCCACGGACTACGTTGGTGCTCATGCGCTTCTTGGCTGACTGTGGTACCACGGAGAGCTGATACTTGCCGAGGAGTTGGTTGCGGTGGGCTTCCTTGAGGGAAATGCGCTGGGCCTGGAGAGCCTCGAAGCGCGGTTGGCGGTGGATGAAGACATCGTTGTGGTTGCTCCTCACTGTCAAGTCGGTGAAGGCGCGGTAATAGGCAGACTCCTGGCGGAGCAGCTTTGAGGGGAGGTCTCGAGGGACTTTATCTTTAGCAGGCACTTCAGAGAAGCGAACACCCTTTTTCTTAGGCTCGACCTCTACTACCACGTCTTTTAGTGGCAGCTCGGGCTTGACCTCGGCATCTGACTCCTGGCCAGATACTTCCGCCTCCTCGTGCTCTTCTGAAAATCCGGTGACACCCTGGAGGTAGGAGCGCTGGGCCGCAAGCCACAACTGGGTGCGATCGGCATGGGAGAGGGCATTTTCCTCTTGCTTCTGGATATAATCTGGATCGTACTCGGGCACAATTTCGTTTACAACGATGGGCGAGGTTGGCTCCTCAGCCGCGATCTCGGATGGCAAGCCCTCGGGATGTTTAGGCGTAGGGGGGATCCTCACGGCAGTCATGGGCACCGGTGTGGATTCGATCCGGATTGCTGTTGGGAGGTCCTCGGGATCTGGTGCCGATGGGAACTCGAGAACTCTTTCCACGATGGCGGACGGTAAATCATCGAGATGGAGTGGCCGTGGTGGCGGTGGTCCCGGTGGTGGAGGCGGAATTCTTTCTCTGGGCTGGCTCCATGGAGTCTTGTAAAAGTTCTCAGCAGTGGTTGAGGTTGGCGGGTTAGACTCATCCGCCTGACTCTCGGCATCAGCGTTCCAGGTGCGCCGACTTGCCGAAGATAGCTCGGAAAAGAAGCCACCGGGAGATGGTATCTCAAGTTTGCTCAGTCCAGCAAGGGATAGTCGATTGACAGAAGGTGCTCGAACAACTCCGGTATACAAACGGGGGCGCTGAGGGCGCGCCTCGGTCATCTCCTGTGGGACCTCAATGACCTGGGTTGGCACATCTTCAACTTCTGATTCAGCTCCCGAAAGGGCTTGAAGCGTTTCAAGTGCGCCGGGTTGGAGTTGTACACCAGACCACTCCTCGTCGACTTTGTATTCGGACCCTATTACTGGCGTGGGCGGTGCGGACATGGCTGCCAATTCCTCCGAGTTGATACTTCCGTCGAGAGATGGTGGCGCAGAAATGTGCGGGGTCTCCTGTGCTTGTCGCAACTCCATGAGGGTCTTGATGGCGGGTGACATGGCTACTGCGGATGGTGGTGTTGGTGGTATCGGTGACATGAGCTTCTTGACGGCGGATTTCTCCTCTTCCTCTGGAATCACCAAGGGAGTCAGGGACCGGCGAGACCCAACCGAGACTCTCGAGCTCCTCTTGAGACTTCTGGTGCTTCTTGAGCTGCGCTGCCGTCCTATGCCATTTGCCTGAAGTCGTTGTTTTCTTCGTGTTTCGTCATCGGAGACATCGTAAAGGTCGTCAAACTCGGTGACATCAGTCATTATACTTTCACGGTTGTGATTCCACTGAAAGGATGGTGGATGTGATGAGGAGGCGTCTGAGCTGGCGTCGTCGTTGTCGAGGTCGGGTTCGCATTCGCTGGGCACACACGAAGGAGTCGCGGGCAAAATAGGGGCGGCCAGAAAGTGCATGCCCCTCGGTGTGGGAAAGTGATCACTTAGGGGGGAGAGCCACTGTTCAATCTTCTCAGTCGACTGTCTCTCGTTGATTCTCCTCCTTCTCTCGGCAAACGAGTCTCTTGACTGCTCAGGCTCCTCCATTATAGGACCAAGCCCCCGGCTAGGCCTCCGCCGACCCTGCGGGGAGGGTGGCCGGTATGCAAGTCTCGGTAGCAATATCTGATCTGACATTGTTGATTGTTTTTGTGGGTTGTTGGATGACGGCCTGCGCCGGAAAAAGCAACACTAATTAGGGATGAAGTGGTGTGAACGACAGACCGGCTCCGGTCATCAACCAAAGTACTATAAAAAATTGTTATACGTGCGAAAGAGGCGTAGAGAATGGAATGGAGGGATCCAGAATCCGCATGGGACCGAGTAACTGGAAATGATGATATTATACTACACTGGTAGCAAGGAGACAAGAATTGATAGCCATTCCGAGGCCCTTGTTCACCACAGCGGCTAACTGATGGACACCGCCGACATTGACGGTTAGAGTCACTGACATGGTGTGACCATGGTCCGGGAGAAGCGCAGATGGGACGTTGAGCTGGCATACAGGTTGGGCAGCGCCATCAAGCCAATATCTCCCGCAAACAGCAAATCAGCTTGCGCGTGATGTCGACGAGAGGCCGACAGTGAATCGATAGCAACCATGCGTGCCAATGCGTAGGCAAGGCGCGCGCCAATGAGAAGCTCATAGAGCCACAGAGGGTTGCAGGTCTGGCCAATTGAAAACTGCACTGCAACGCCAGAGGTCGGACGGGCGCTTACAACGGCGCCTCTCTTGTCTTTGATTGGTCACAAATGCTTCCTGAACAAGATGAACAACCACACCTCTTTTTCTTGACAGCTCTCTCCCCACAAACAAGGTTTTGCCCGAAGCAAACGAGAAAACTCGACATGGCAAACCGAAGTCGTTGTCCCTGTCGATCCCGGCACCCAGCAGCTCCCCTTCCCCGGTTTTCTTCTTGTGCAGCCGCCCATCTGACATTGACAAAAGCACTTGCATTTGTCCCACGCATTCCCGTTCGTGAATGTCGTCACCGTGTTAGTTAGTTTCCTCTTTTGGCCATACTGACGCCACTTGATTGCGCCTACGCCGCGATCCGAATCCGTGGATCAAGTGATACACCAGATCTCTTGGGTTCCTGGTTCAACATCATGCTCACGGGAGCAAGAGACAGACGATTATAGCGATGTTGGTTTGTGCACTGTAAGCTGCACCGGCTGTTGGTTCATTCGGCTGATTACATGCATCTTAATTTGTCTGTTCCGAACATTGTGTCTCCATGAATGTGAACTATCACCGTCGGTATTCGGAAGCACCTGGATGTTTCCTATAATAAAACAAATCCCTCCACTAGAAAAGATCTGACTGCTTCGACACCTTATTGATGTTCATCACCGAGAATGCCACGTAAGAAAGACGGTGAGCTGAACTGGGCATTGAACCGCAACCGCCGTGATCGATATGAAGACGACGCTGACTGCAGAGCAAAGATCCAGAGGGAAATTAACAGCGGGTGATAGCAGCCGTGATATTATCACGAAGAGTCACTAGTGGGGGTGCCGTGGCGTCGTGTCGAACGTGGCGTCACATTGCGGTTTCGAAGAAGCTTCGAAATCGATGTCTTATTGAAGTGATTGAGCTGAAGCGCCTGAGCTTGCCGCCGATTGTGACACCCTGGGGAAATGTGGGCCAAGCGTGCTTTTAAGTCGTCATATCTGATTGGATAATTTCTGCCCAGCAAAGATGCTGCCGGTCCGAGTCTTTCCAAGCTTTCCTTGTCCGCCTTCCGTTTTGGGCCATGTGCTTGCCTTCCTTCCTACGTAAGGAAATTGGTTCTCTTGCCCCGCCATTGAAGTTCTGCCCCGCAGTCCAATTCGAAGGAGGGGCATTCCTCCCATTCCGGGCATACACTACGTTACAAAAACACAATACTCCATCAAGAACGCAAAGAGCACGCGACAAACAAGGATTATCTCTATAATATTTGGGCATGGCTGAATCATCAGCCTCGGTAGGCCGTGAAGTGATATACTGCGGTGGTAAGTCCTCCTCCCATACATATATCCACTTGACATCACACACGTCCTCCAGCTTTTGGTTCATGAATCAAACCTACCTACCTACCTACCTACCACTACACGTTGTATATGTTCACTCACTCACCCACTTCTTCTAAACAAAACACTAACTCCGTCTCTCGCCTTAAACAGTATGCACCCTCCCACCCGAGGTACGAAGCGATTTCCTATCTCGCCCCTCCCCTTTATCCCTTACCCCTTATCCCTTACCCAAATTATCCCTCCCTAACACAACCCCTCCCTCTTAAAGTACTGCGAATACGGCGGCACGACCAAAAAATGCCAAGAATGGCTCTCCAAGAACCACCCGGCCCTCTACGAGAAGATTTGGTCCGCTGAGGCCCTCGAGGCCGCCACCGCTTCTTTATCGGTCGAAGCCCAAGAGCGCGCGGCAAAGGACGCGAAAAAGAAGGCAGCCAAGGCCGAAGCCGCCGAGCAGAAGCAGGCGGAGAAGCGGTCCAACTCGGTGGTGACCATCAAGCGCATCGAGCGCAACAAGCGCAAGTACGTGACGAGCGTTTCGGGGTTGGAGGCTTTTGGGTTGGATTTGAAGAAGGTATGTCATTCATTTCATTCTTGATGTTTCGTGTTTTTTCTTCTTGTGTTGCCTCCAAAGAATGTTGGGATAATGAGGTGCTGATGGGTAAAAAAAAATAAAAAAATTAGGTGGCCAAGGACTTTGGCAAAAAGTTCGCGACGGGCTCTTCAGTCACCAAAGTTCCCAGCGGAGGCGAAGAAATCGTTGTTCAGGGAGACGTCAGCGACGAAATTGAGGAGTTTTTGTTGGAGAAGTATAAGGAGATTCCAGAGGACAATATCGAGCTGGTAGAAGATAAGAAGAAGAAGGGCGCCGCCGCTGCTGCTGTTTGAGGGTAGTCCAAGTTGTTGTTGTCAAAAAAAAAAAAAGAAGAAAAAAAAGACAATGAAATAATGATGATAGGAGCATGTTCTTATTGGTCTTCATCAACAGGCAGGCCCTCTAGCGTAATGAGAAATCAAACATAATTCAATTCGGGATTATGTGTGTCGCATAAACAGAAAATGCCAAACCGCCTGCCTGCCTGCCTTTTTCCCCGATCCAGACCGGCTATGATATAGTACCCCATGAATGGAAAAAGCGAAACGCAAAAGGTGCTCCCAACCAAATCTTTGCGTGTATCCATCCTCGCCAGTGCGCTACAGCGTCCCTAACCCCCCTTTGAACCCTTGTGACAGAAAGGCAGAATACCCCATGTGAAAGTAAAAACGAAAAATAAAACCCCCAAAACAACTAAAAACCCATTCCGGGCATGAAAACAAAACAAAAAGATCAAGTTCGCTCACTCTTTCTCTCTTTCCCTTCCCTTACGCCCTCTTCCTCAACACCCTCCCAGCCGTCCCGGATTTCCCTCCTCCACTCGCCGCCGCTGCCGTCTTCTTCGCCGTCGTCGTCATCCCACCGCCCGCCGCCTTCTTCAACGAATTCACAACCGCCGCCCCGGCCTTCTTGGCCGTAGTCGTACTCGTCGCGCCAGCCTTTGGCGGCGGCGGCCTATCCCCAGGCGCCGTAGCAGGTCTCTTGTGCTTCACGACCGTCGACGTGCTCCCCTCGCTCGACTCCGAGGTGCCACTAACCCTCCGAGCGTTCGCCGTCCGGGTGCCCGGTCGTGAGGAGATAGCCGGTGCGGGAGGAGCGGTGCCGCCTACCGTTGCGCCTCGTTTCCTTGCTGATGCTGTGATGGATGACGATCCAGCGGTAGAGGCAAGGGTAGGTTTGCGGGGTGAGAATACGGGAATCGGTGGGCGGGAGTGGGCAGCGGTTGAGCGAACGACGCTGTGTAGGAGGTTTGAAGTTGATGTGGTTCCTTTTGTGGGTGAAACGGGACCGACTCCTCCTGCTGCTGCTGCTGGGCGTGCGATGCCGGATCTGATGCTGCCGGGAGTCATTACTGGTGGTGGTGGGTTGTTGCGGGGCAACGTGCGGGTGTTGGATGACGTGGGTGATAGGACGTGAGTAGGTGGGTTGGAGGAGGCGACGGCGGCGGCGGCTGTGTTTGCGCGTGATCGCTTCTTGGGGTTTTCTACGTGGTCGATCTCGTTTTCTTTATCTCCGCCTGCCATTTCGTTGCTAAGAGAGAGTATGTGTGTTAGTTGAGGGTTGTTCGAAATATCAGGTAAACGAGGTAAAATACAAACCTGCGTCTCTTTACTGGTCGAGCGGAAGGGGGCGGCGGCGCCATGGGGTAGACTTTTTGTGTTGTTGTTGGTGCTGCTGCTGCTCGCTCTGGTGCTCTGTCCTTCTCTGGAACGGGCGGGCCTCTGGCGACGGGCTTGGTGGTTGTGGTTGCGGTTGCTGATGGTTGTTGGCCTTGGCTTGAGGAAGGGGGGGAGTATCTCTGCAGGAGGTCTCCCATCTTCATCTTGCGCAGCGACATGGGAATACGGTTGACCCGAATTTCTATCCGCGTGCGGAGACTTTGCGCGTGAATATTGTAATTCGATCTGAGCTTCCGAGCGCGTTCTGCGACTGCGAGTTGTGCAAGTTAGTCTCGTGCTGCTGCGAAAGACTTTCTTCCCGAAATACGGCCAAAAACATACTCTCGAGTTGCAAATTTTCAACAAGGGCCTGCTTCTGCACTGCCGTGATCCCCATTTTCCTCTTCTTTAGTGGGCTCTGGTGAAGTTCGGTCTCGTCGGTTTTGGTTGGGAGGGTTTCGATCGGCATCGCGATCGCGTTATCTTCTCCAGTTTACGTGATTGTCGAACAATTCTGCTATCCGCCTTTTGTGTCGTCTCGATTATGGTGTGTAAAAACTGATACAAATCGCCTCGTTATGCCGTGACGGTTTTTGGTGGTTATGGAATGAAATTTCCCAGAATTTTTTACCTGCTCTGGAGCGCGTTGAGTCGCGTCAAATCAATTAGGTCGTGGAAAAGGGGGGGAAAGAAGTTCAATAGTCGAAATGTGGGAAGTTGCCGTGATCTGTGATGTGAGTGGTCCGCGTGTCGAAAGTAAACAAACCCGAGAGAACTTGGGGCCGGGGCTGCACGGACATTCTTGTTTTGCACTGTTTTTAGCTTGCGGGGCATTGTGCTTGAAGTGGGCACCTCCATCAGTTTGTTGCATGCAATCCTAGCGCCGGTACATTCCGCTACAGTGCGACCTGCGTGGCGCGCACCCTCAGCTCCAGGCTGAACCGCCTTACGCAGTTGACCTTGGCTCTCGCCTTACTGTTGGAGCTCCATTGAGGTGCTTGACCAGACCCGACGTCAACCTTGAGTTTCAAAGCTAACATCTCCAAACCACAACACCAAGCGAAGCTGTTACCGCCAACGACTACATTTATCTTCTTGGCGAGAATAACGATAATTAATCTCAATACCACCGAAACAGCTTGCCCAACATGGTTCTCGAGGCGGTGATGATCGTGGTGGACAACAGCGAGTCCAGCAGAAACGGCGACTACGCACCAACCCGCTTCGACGCTCAGAGCGATGCCGTCGGCATTCTCTTCCAGAACATCACCCAGGGCAATCCGGAGTCATCGGTTGGCCTGATGGCCATGGGCGGCAAGGGTCCGGAGGTCTTGGCGACACTCACAACAGATCAGGGCAAGATCCTGGATGGCTTGCATCGGACCAAGAAGAAAATCAGCGGGACTGCTCATCTAGCGACGGGAATGCAGGTTGCACAGGTGAGGAGTGCGATCTGAAGAAGTAACTGATCGAGAGACTGACAAATTGGCCTTGTTTAACTTTGAACAGCTCGCCCTCAAGCACCGACAGAACAACTCACAGCGGCCACGCATTGTCGTTTTTGTCTGCTCCCCCATCGACGACAGCCAGGGCGATCTGGTCAAACTTGCCAAAAAGATGAAGAAGTCCAATACGACGGTCGACTTTGTACTGTTTGGCGACATGGACGAAGGAAACCAGGACAAGCTCGAGGCATTCAATAATGAGGTCAAGGGCAGCGGCGAAGGGTCGCATCTTGTCGTTATACCCCCCAGCAACCGTCTTCTCAGTGACCAGCTCATCTCTTCTCCCATCATGCTTGGTGATAATGCCGCCATCAGTGGAGGAGGAGGTGGCGACGGCGGTGCTTCGACCGAAGACTTCCCATTCGGCGTCGACCCAGCCACGGATCCCGAATTGGCTCTTGCTTTGCGCATGAGTATGGAGGAGGAGAAGGCACGACAAGAGAAGATAGCACGCGAGGAGGAGGCCAAGGCTGCGGCCAAGTCATTGGAACCCGTCGAGGAGGATGGCGAGGCAACACCGCTGCTCGATGCGGACGGCAAGGTCCGGGACAAGAAGGATGATAACGACAAGGGAGACAAGATGGACACTTCATAAAGTTTTGGTTTCAAAGTTTTGCCGGGAGTGGGTGGTGTGTTCACAAGGGAAAGGATTTGGCTGGGGGGGGGCAAATGTTTAGAAATAGAGTTGCTTAACATTATGAAGAGCCCAAACCGAGTATTTAACTCATCATTACTAACAAGTTGTAACGTGAATCCATCTCCCCCAGAGATAAAACAAATTTAAAACGCCGAATAACTCCCTCTCGCCGTGTGTCCCCCCTTTTGTTTTTTGCTCTCGAGATGATGATTCCCTGTTTTTCTTTCTACCTGCTGTTCATCTCTCTGATATACGACAGCAGTTTCCGGTCAAACAAGTCGCAACGCACGGGCATCTCGAGTTGGTAAAAGGGGTTCTTCATGACGTAGTCGGTGTACATTTCGTAGACGCGGCGGATGATCACGTCGACGTTGGTCTGGGTGGTGTCGGAGAAGAGCAAGAATTTTATGCCCGTCATGGTGGTGAAGCACTGCATGCGGAAGTTTTCTGACTCCAGAACTTCGAGTCCTGAGGGAGGCTCGGGTCGTATGTTTCCTCCTGGTGCTGCTGCTGATGAGGATGAGAGTCTGTTGGCGGTTAAGTGGTTGCCAAGCGGATTGAGGCGGGCCGTGATGGCGTGGACGCTGGAAAGGGAGAGGTGTCAGTTGGTGGATAAGGTATAAAAGGAATATAGGGGGGAGAAATGGTAAAAAAAAAATTACCCATGAAAAGTGCCGGCTAGAACCAGATAGTCGTTTGTGCTGATTTTGTTGAGGCCCCCTTCGTGGAAGGTGCGATTGTAGATTAGGCCGCCGGCCTTGTTGATGACGATGAGGGCGAAGATGGTCCTGAGGGGTTTGATGTTAGAAATTATTACATCCTTTTGTGGGAAGTGGTTATGTGAGAAAACGGTGATACATACATGGTGGTGGTGATGATGAGTGACGGCTGCTACCTCATCTCATGAAACAATCCATGAAAGTGAATGAAGCCAAGCGGTGAATAGGGGTTGCAGTCAGGGCAATGATTTGATGATGAGCTTGAGTTGGTTACAACTCTTCAGTTTAATAGCTTATTCCCCGGTAGTGGCGTGAATAACCTCTTCTCTTTGACGAGATTGGGAGTCGTTGTTGTCTTGATGATTCTTGGGTCGTTGCTGCTGATTGGGTTAACTGAGGTGTGAAGCTCACTTGCCCGCCGTTGGTCTGTCCTGCTTGAGTGAAGTGGGGCATTTCAGCAGTTCCCCAAATGAGAGCTTAAGCACGGCCGTTATTTCTACACTCCAACATGCTGGCTGGGAGCGTTCACAGCACCTTGCTATTTGAGCCTGGGATGCTTGACTGAAGCATTGAAGGCGATTATCTGTCGTTTTTGAAGGTTGATACAGTGACTTCCTGATCTATTCTCATCGCGTTGACAGCCAGAGGTTAGGGTAAATATAAGAATCCGGGTTAGGGTTGGACGCTGTGATTCAGCTCTATCAAGGTTCCGTCCGAGCTTTCATTCTCCCCATCCTCAAGCTCAATCCTCGACACAACACACCCAGCTTAGCCTTCATCAATAATTTTTTTCATTTAAAACTATGACCTATATCTTCTTTCGTATCCTGCAATTTTCAAAATGAGTAACAATCCCCGACGTCTTGCAAGGCAGTGAGCCTGTGGCCATAATTTCCCTGTTTCACTCGCCCCAAAAAGGCCAATTATTGTTCGTCACAAGTGGTCAAGTAAGCAACGAGAAATGTCGGTAGTCGGCAAAAATAAGTTGCGACGCCAGAGCCGAAGAGCCTCGCCCACATCACACTTGCATTGCAGACGTCATCCCATCCAACTCGCAGAGGATCAATGATGAAGAAGACGAACGGTCTGACGACGACGCAGCTTCGCAAAGTCAGCCAAAAACCGTGACGGAAAAAACCCCCGAGGGGCCGACGCTGGTTGGTCGCCCGGACATTCCCCAACATGCCAGATCCGAATCTGTTTTCCAAAACATCTGGCATCTGCAGCCACATGATGCGGCTGTTTTTTCTCTGAGGTAAGAGGAGAAAAAGAAAAGGGAACAAAGGCCCGAGGAGCTGGGCCGCAACCCTCTACCTCTCACCGGCCTGTCCAATAGTCTGGCGTCGCCTATGCAACAGCGGCTCACTTTACTGGCCCACAGCATCAAAGGGCAACGTCAACTCTCTCAGCCCCGCCTCATGCTCGGTCCCGAGCATGTATGTCGGGCTGAACAGAGTATGTTTGCCGGCTGCTTGAGATGGCCGTGCCGCCGTTGCTTGCTATCGGCTTCTATGCCGCAAACCCGTGCCAATGCTTGTGCTGTGTAAGATATCATTCGCACAAGACAGCTTCTGACAAGAAGAAAATAGGAATATCATGATGCGAGGCCGCGCGGCATCACAACTCTGCGTGGCCCGCCCTGCGTTCGCTCTGCGGCAGTTGATCTTTGAGCACTGACGATCTTTTGCTTTCCCTGCTCCCCGGACAAGCCAGGAGGGAACAGACTGGAGGTAACTCGGAGCTAAAATAGCATATATACATGCAGGCTCTCTATGCCAGGACGAAGAATTTTCTTTTCGTCTTATCAAACAGTGTTCGACGCTACAGCCTGCCAATCCCTTCCGTCTTCTGAATACGTTCAGACGGACCAGCCTTTAATCAGTTCTCGCGGAGCCCGTTAAAGGCTTTAGTGCTGAGCAATCTTCTACCTATAACCGCCCCGTTGATTCCGGGTCAGCCTTATTTCTTCATCGGTCAAGTTGATCCGAAGAGATATTCTTTATATCTTCCCTTTGGGCAGCTCTTCTATTCTTCTTTCAATCATTCACTCTCACACTCTTTCCTCAGTCACCTTACCCCTTGACTCCATCAACTCAAGCCCCCTTCATCACTACCTAGCTACAATACCACCCACAATGAAGTCAACAACCTTGGCCGCCCTCCTCGCTCCAGCCCTTGCCACAGCACAATGGTGGGGAGGTGCTCCTGAGTGTGCCGTACGTCTTCTTCGCTCTCCCCTTTTCTGTTTAACTCATACTAACCATCTCCCCAGCAACCATGCTTCTCCTCCGCCTGGTCCTCGGCAACCTCAAGCTCAGCTTGGCCAGCTCCCACCAACTACTGCGGCGAGCCTACCAAAGCTGCCGCCGTCTCAAGCTGCATCAACTCAGCATGCGGCGCCACGCCCACCGCCATCACATCTTACGCCTCCCTTTCCTCCTCCCTCTGCTCCCAGTGGGAGTCTTGCACCTCTGGCGGCCCAGCCAGCGTTTTCACCGTCTCTGCCCCTGCGTTTACTGGCGCCTGGGGAGGTCCAGGCCGCGGACCGTGGAAGGATGGTGACCACGGCACTTGGGGAAACGGCTGGAGCAAAACTTGGACTGGTGGCGTGTATACCGTTACTGGGTGCGAGTGGTATGTGATACACCTTTCTTCTCCGAACTTGAATTGTGCAGTAGCTGACGTAACGATGAAGGAACGGAAACCCGTGGGCGGGTGGTCCAGGCGGGTGGGGCCACGGCGGTGCAGGCGGTTCTCCCTGGGGCGCTTGGGGTAAGGGCTGGAAGTGGTCGACTGCTACCCAGACTGTGACGCAGCTCATTACCACCAACGGCGCGACTACCACTTCTGTTGGGTTGGCTACTGTTGGGTTGGCTGTTAGTGGTGATGTTACTACTACTAGCATCTTGACTGGGGTTCGGGCTCAGCAGACTGGGAATGTGGCGGATAAGAAGGGTGTCGATGCTGGAGTCAAGGTAATGGGTGCTGTACTTGGTGGTGTGGTTGCCGTTGCTGGGATGCTCTGATCTGCCGTATTAGAACGTTTCTTGGTTTCAGGTAGCTTTCTGTCGGGCAGGAGTTGGATATTGACTTTGTATACCTTTTTCATTGGTAGGTATTCATGGCATGGTTCGGCGGAATTTTTGGCTGTTTGCTTTTTCCTTGGATATATCTTGGAGAGAATCTAGGTATACGAAGGCAGTGGATAGCGGTGCTTAATAGCTTCGGCGAGAATATACCAGTGTTAGCTTAATATCATGTTCAAGTTCTGTTCCTAAGATACGCCCCCAAATGTACTATACAACAGGTAAGTCATCAATTCTACAAAAGCCCACGTGTCAAGACCAGGGTTATGACCTACTGGTATTTGAGGACCGTCTCGAAAGAGCATTGAAGGGTTGGCTATGCAATCCGCTGGTTGCACACTTGAACCTTCCATTCTTCTCCCAGCAGGAGTTCTTCGAGTCAGGCCAAATTACGATAAAAACAATATGAGTAAAGAGGAACGAAGCACCTGCAGAGTACATCGTTTCAACCCACCTCAGAACCCAGCATCGGTTCACGGTTGATACTATTCCCATCCTGGAACCATCCAACTATTTAATATTTTGTCATGCTCGATCCTCCTGTAATTTTATACCTAACAAGCCTCAGAAGAGCGTCGAGAACCCTATCCACACGAAATTTGTTTCCTGGTCTTTGCGTAACTACCCTCTTTACTCTCACCCAGAACTCTTGAGTATAGTTATTGATTAGAGCCAAACATTGTGTCCCATTACAGGGTCACGATCCATCCATTCTCCTTACCCCCAGACAGTTATCCCCTCTTTGCCATTTTCCCCTATTCCAACCATCCAACTATTTCGCACAACACCCTTCCTTTTCATTTCTTCCCTGGTATACCGCAGATTGCCTAGTAACATGTAAATTAGCAAGCAATTTTTTTTTGTATCTCAACACCACACCAAAGGAAGTATTCATCGCATATCTTAAGTTACAACCCGTTATTTCTTCTAGGCCTCACCTCAAGAGCAACTTGAAGGACATAAATTCCCACTCCGCTCGACCAACTGTGTATCAAAACTCGCAGCTCAACATCGAACAGAAACTTAGGAGTCCTCCGTTTAAGCTCCACGTACTATTACAAGAATCTCTGTGGAACTCTACATACCTCACTCTCAGCAATTCTATCCATCACCTCGCATTTCAATGATCATCCGGCAACTTGAACAACTTCCTCACCATCTGACCTCTCCTAGCACAACCCATCCGACCCGATCCCTGATAACCAGAGTGTGATACCCTCCTCTCACCCCATCAATCCCCGGTCCAACCCATTATCTCTTAGCTTCCTGCTTTTCTGATATTTAAACTGCAATTTACGTACCTACCTACCTACCTCCGCCCCGCAAAAAAAAAAAAAAAAAAGACATACTTCCTTCATGTCAATCACAGGTACAAATACTATCTCTACTTTAATACATCCCGGGATGACGTGCATGTAATTACTGTACATGTGCCAGACAGTCGCCAGACAGTCACCAGACACACACTAAAGTAGTCTCGTCTCGATAGCTAGCTATGCTTTGACAGGTTCACTAGATATATTACTAGTCGTCCGGTATGTAACCTCACTTATCTAATCCAATCCAATCCAATCCAGCCCAGCCCAGCCTCAGTCCACTCCAACGCTTAGACGACACGCGAGTATCAAGCGACTAACATACACGGATAAGACAAGCTTCAAGCTTGATAAATGCACACAAGAACAAAAGAGAAAAGGAAAGAGGCGTAAGATATATATAAATATCCAACAGTAAAGAACAAGAACAAGGCAGGAGAAAAACCGGAACAGTGCCGACAGTGCCCCGTCTTATATAAATAAATACACCATCTCGATACCAAATCACAACAAACCCCCCCATGTCCAAATTCTATTCTCATCCAAAGTCCCCCAAAGCCACAAATATCCGTACCTTTGAACCATATCTCGTTATTTCCAATACATACATCGCCCGACCTTGCAATTAAATAGATGGGTATCACGCCGCGGAAATACAATTCTCTCCCCCCCCCTGCCCCCCTCCCTCCCTCCCTCCCTCCCTCTCTCTCTATATATATATGTATATATATATATCCATCCATCCATTGCCTGACCTTCCAATTGATAGATGGTATCACACCGCGGAAATACAGTTCTCTCACTCTCTCACTCTCTTTTTTTCTCTCCCGAGGACTCCGACCGAGTCTTCTCCAGAAAAGGCCATGCCTACATGCATATCAAACATAACAGAACATTACACAAACACCCGCCATCATATCTCTCAAGACAAGGAGATGGGGAGGCGCATACATACATACATAACACACGCGGTGACCATGTTCAAAAACCTCCTCGTCTGACAACCAACGACAAGGCTTGAAAATAGCAGGTGGTGGTGGTGGTGGTGGAGGTGATGAAGATAAAAAAAAAACACACAAAACACACCACATAAACAAGCCTAATAACTACGTGCACACGCTTGCTGGATGATAACAGTAAGTGTTCAAGTTTGTCTCATGCCCGGCAAAGATTGCGAATCATATACCAACTTGGCCATGCCATATCTGCAGACAGACCTTGAGTGGACGGTTGGCGGCATTACGACAGAGATAAGCGAACACACACGCACAGGCACGTTTCGCACACAAAAGATCGTGGGCTACCGATTGGGTTGACGAGTATATAGAGAGCAAGTGCCTTCCCCCTCCCTTCCCTCTTGAAAGCCCTTCCAAAACGTGTTTTTGCCCCGATTTACGAAAACACCACCACCCCTTCACAACAAAAAGATCGGCAAACAAAACTGGGAACCAAATATACGAAGAGGAGGAAAAGATACGAACGAGAGGGGGGGGGGCATATACTCGATCATGAACCAAACCAAAGTCTTCGCCGCCTACTAATTACCTGTTGCTCCCATTCTCAGTCTCAATGAGACCATCAGAGCGGTGGTGGTGCGAAACAGGTCTCACCTAACAAACAGGCACACAGGCATGCATCATCGCTGTGATCATGATCGCTTCAGCTGTCTCGCAAGACGGCTCCCCCATGTGCCGTCAACCCACACCCCCACGTCTCGTCCCGCTTTATTGCAAGCCATCCTGCGGGGTGATAATTTACCCCCCACGTACCCTCGAGAGTCCAATTGGCCACACCAGTCCGCAACTCCTTGGTTGATTTCAGCCACTCAGCGCTTCGCTTTCAAAAATCCCGCAGTGAAAGACATGAGGTGGTTGGGGGTAGTGTAAAAGCTTCCCAAGTCCTCCTGGTTCCAAATCTCGGTATGTGCATTGTCCGAGGTTTCGGTCAGTCGGAACCTCTTCAAGGCTCGCGGTAATTTCCCGGAGGGCGTCTTAAAACGGTAACAGCTCGAACGTTGGACGCTTGGCGGTCGCCGCACGAGATGTGGATGCTTGTGGCTTGGTATCCCCAACAAAGCTCGCTGAACTCTGGAGTCTGGTCCGCGTCCAAATTGCTCGTCATTGTCACATGTGATTGCTGATGGTGACCGCTGTGTCGTTCTCCCGTCATTCTCATAATGACTAGTCAGCACTGACCATGGTCTAAGGGGAAAAAATTAAAAGCCTGGGACCTTTGTTTCGTTCCCGAGTCTTTGCTACAACACGGAGGTCAACGAACCACAGCGAGATCGGACAGCTCTCCTACAGGAGCTGTCCGCTGATTGGCCTTGTTGATGCCCAAACATCTGGAAAACTGGACAGGCCATCAGAACAGTGATCAGATCAAGCATTAAGCGGGCCGATTCCGGGGGCGAAATTGCCAACGCCAATGCTGCCGCAAGTGTACTCGGCGGTAATAATTTGGGAGAGGGAAGCGAAGAAAGGGTTGCCGCTGCGACTTCGTTGCTGGCGGTTCGCCCTTCATCATCAGGCTTCAACGGGAGGCTAGGTCCTGACTGCCGTTTAAACGTATCACTTGGGTGGAGGCATTTGGCCAAGCCCTATCGCCACACCGGCTACTGATGCGGCAGACGTCCAGGTGCTTGAATCGTGCAAAAAGGCAATGTGCCAAAGAAGCAAAACCTCACTGCCGCCCTCGCGTGGACTTCGATCCAGTTTCATCCATCGGATGCAGCTCTCGGCGGCCCCAACGGCTGCCCCAGTGGAGCAAACCTAACACGGTAACCTCAGGTGCTAGCGTTGCTACTTCCGGTGCACGGAGCAATGAGCGATGGCATTGAGGTCCACTGATCGGAAAATAAAGGAACAAGACTTTAGCGATACGAAAGGTCTTTGTGGCGGTCAGGGGCTGCCGTCGCCCAGAGAGCTTGTTCGTCAGCCCAAGTCATGCCGAGTTAGTGCGAGTTTTTTTGATGAGGTGTCATATGTTGACCGTGTTTGCTGTCTAGACTGGTTGTCAGACAACTCTATTACAGCGTGATCGCAGCACCACAAGTAACGAGGTGATGACGTGCAAGCTGTCAGCGTAGGTAGTGTAAGTGCAAGCGGTGGATTTGTGGGGTCCAACAGTGTAGCGGTGGAAAAGACAGAGATGGATTTGGGGAACTTGAAATTCCATTGGAAAGGTTTCGTGGAGCCCCCGTCTGGGCAACCTGATCAACCCTGTCTGAGATCGTCGACGTTTGTTTCTTTTTTTGCTCCAGAAGCTTGGACCATATCATTGTCGTCATCGTTTTGACATTTGTTCACACCGGCTCCGGGTGGAATTGATTGCACACTTCAACCTGCAAATTGGAGAAACTCGAATGCCGTCGAGAGCACTGGAGGCCGCCAGGTGTTGGATTTAGACTTTGAGAACCCCAGTTCAAGCTCCCCAGTGTCATTCCAGGTTCTCAATTGCCTCTTCCTCTTGCCTTCGAGGCAGGCACGCCTTCAGTCTAAGCAGTGTCAAGCCTTGGGAGAAGGGACCATCCTTGCTCGTAGCTGGGCCCGCCGAACCCTTGGAGAGGGTCCAGGTGGGGTTTGTGCAAGCTGACGTTTTGCGGGCGGCTCACATCCATCCTCCCTTCCCTCAACCAATCACACTTTGACAAAGTCAATTTCGTCTGGCTTGTGATCGACGATCCATCAATGACTGAACCATAGCGATCTGGAACGTCATGCCCTAGAATTGAGATTCAACGACTGACAACAACAGTCCTACATATGCATTTTTGCTCCGGTGTAACTACCTACCATTGCAATTGGTGTGGGGGGACGCTTGAATGCAAGTGTTGCGCCCAGCTCTCCAAGACTCGGCAATGGACAGGGATACCAAGGAATACCACCTCGCGCCTTGTAGCCACATTTGGAACAAAGGGCCGGTGCTCATTATGGGACGGTTCTGCCAAGTACCTAGCACGCAAACCTCCTCATTGTTGTCGAGGTGTACACAGAGGCTTTACACCTCGGCATATGGGTCTTGCTCTTCTTCTTTTGATGGGAAACATGGTACCACGCTTTGGACCACTCCATGACCAAGCATCATCAACAAGGCGCCGAGAGAGGCTGCTCCTCGTCAGTATGGAGTAGTGGGGGGGCAGATCATCGAGCCGATGTTCAGGCTGATTGATCAACTGCCCGCTCCGTCACCCCACGCGGAGCCAGGGCCGAGACCCCTCTCTTCGAGCTGGATGCTGACCACCACTCAGGAGCCACGCGTCTGGAATTGACCATCACTGCACGACACTCTGGAATTCTCCTCCCCGCGTTGAGGAAGGTGGGGTGCATGCTGTCACTGATCGGTACAGCTACATGGTCGGCGTCGCAGAGACCCGAAGGCCAGTCATTCTGAGTTTGCCAGCCCAGAGATTCCATCCTGTGGTGCTGCAGTAAGTCGAGATTCGCTGTGCTCGGTTGGCAGTTGGCATCAACAGGTTTTCATCTCCTTGGATGAACGAGGACCCCGTTGGTTAACAGGAAGGATATGGCTGGGTGAGTAAACAAGAACCGCGTGATGGCCGTGGGCTGTTCAAACATTGGACAAGACTCGAGAACCTCGTCGTGGCGTGAATGCCTGACACGTCCCAATAAGAGCAGACATCATCTGCAAGTTATGTCTTGCCCTTGCCCTGCGGTGGCCCATGGTACATGTACCCGGAGAGTCGGAGGCGGCGGCGGCATTGCTGACACTGGCCAATAACAAATACCTTATTGAAATAGGTAATTCGCCAATTTCAGATGTTGGACATTGGACCGCGACAGATCCCTCAAGACTTTTATTGCTGCCGCCCCCGTGGGGGGCAGTACTACCCTGTTTTCTGTTTTCTGCAACTGTGGACGTAGCACAGACATAGATTCCGAGATGAAGCATGAAGCAGGACTGGCACCTTGGAGTATGATGGCTCTTTTGCATCTGTTTACTGTGTCAGTATCTCTGGTGGAGGAGATTGGATCCAGCAGCATGTGAAGCTACCCAGGTGGAGCCAAAGTGGCCAGACAATAATGGAGTTGGGTGCTCCAGCAACAGCTTGAGACACAAAAGCAGCGTGGCTTGCAAAGAGTCGGCCCCACCTCCGAATCCTGCTGGTCTGGGCGAGTGGGGTGGTTTCTTGAGACCTATGTGCAGTCGCGGTACGCAAGAAACCAGCAAGGAAAAGCACCGCGACGCCAGCGACTTCGGTCGGTTGTAACCCACCCCGTCAGTGCGGCTTCCGAAGGTTGACCATCGCTTGCCATCGGTTTTTGTTAAATTGCCCACTCTGACCGAAGGATACCTGAATGAAGAGTCTCCTGGGTATTTATTTTCCAGGCCCTCATACAAGTAGAGCAGCCACATCAGTTGGCCGGCCGGTGAATTCCATCTCCTCTCAGACACGACTCGCAAGGATCAGAACTTTATTTTGAGAGGCCTTGGCGGTGATCAGGTCAGGGAACCGGTGTGACTGCGACTGGGGACTGTGGTGTGTGGTGGTATTACTTGAACCGATGAGCAACGGCTTTCCAGGGAGGGGCTAATAGCAAGCAAAATCCGATGATGAGGAGCGTAGTGCATCGACATATCAACAGCAACCCCGCAACGTTGGCCTTGGAGCACGATATGCTTTGTCTCTTATTCTTCTTATTCTTACTGGCCGTCAACTATTCAGAACTGCTTTCATCCAAAGTATTAGTTGTTAAACATACGTAGTAAAATTGGTTTCCGATGACAGCTACAAAGATGTCAAGCCAATGCACGCACCACATGGCAGTATCCATGGATCCTATCGACCAGGTACAGAGTACCCATTAACACTCCGTTTTGCGGGCTCCAAGTCCCCAGTCCCCTCCAACGGCATTCCGTATTCCTTTCGTGCCTGGGAGAATTGAGCGTGAAGTGCAAGTACCATCCACAACGCCTCGGAGCTAGCGGCTTTCAAGTTGCAGAATACAGGCCCCTGCCCCCTGTCAACCCGCGGCGCATTCTGGCCACTGGGTTATTACCGCCGGGAAGCTAGCGACGAACTGCGACGTCCGCGTCGGCAGCCCAAAATCGTCGAGGAGTGGGAGCTGGCAGGTCGATGGGGTCTCTTCTCCCTCATTATAATCCATGATCCTCTGTAATATTCACATCAATTCCATTCGCTGCTGTCTGGGTGAATGTGTCTCTCGACTTCTCTTGTCTTGTGTGTTTTTTTCTTCTTCTTTCTTCCAGCGGGGTTTTCAGCAGCCTGGAACAGCCTCCACTTCCGTCCCCCCGTCCTTTGACTCTTTTTTTTTTTTTTTTTTTATTAAGCGGAGACATATTCCATTTTACTACCTGGTATCCGTACCGGCTAGTGACCCTCCTTGCGACAGGTAGGTTGCCTTATTCCTCGCTTTCTCTGTCCCGTCCGGACCGGAAGCCAATAATCAGCCACCAAAGAAGAAAGAAGACAAGAAGGGTTTCTGATATATTTTATTTTTTTTCTTTTTGCAGTGTGTGGGACGTCCTCGAGTTGAGTTCAGCCAAGCCCCGAGCTCGTTGCCGCATTCTCGCAGTCATCGAAAAAAGACGGCAAAGTTTACAGTTCCTCCGGCCTGTCCCATCTGCTGCAGCGTGGCAGGTGTGCTCCAGCGGGCGCAAGTTGCAACTGACAGGCTTGTTGTGCTTCACACAATCCACTCACGCACACCCCCCAATCTGCAAGCCAGCACCCCAGCAGGCGCTCAACCACCCGGGCGCCGAAAAAGGGCCAGTGCGGGTCACCCAGAACGTGGGGAACGCCTGGGAAAGGCAAAAGCCAAAGCAAAAACGACCAAGGACGCTCTTCCAGGTTGCTTTGTGCGGTAAAGGTAGGGCTCTTCTTCCCCCAACCTGAACCACCTGCATCCAATACTCACATCGCTCACTTGCAAAAGACGGTTTCATAAGTTGTACGACCGACGCAATGGCAGCGAGCGCGGCGACCTCATTCATGATGTCGACAGCGGGCCCGCTGACTCCAATGAATCCCACCATGACAGAGCACGACTTTCGCTTCCCTCGCAGGCCCGACGCCGCATCCGCATCCGCATTCGCATTTGCCCAGTCACAGCACTCACAAGCCGCCGGACGACCTCACGTCAACCCATCATCAGCTCAGACATCATCATCCACCACCCCTAGGATACCGAACCCGACGTCGACCTCCTCGTCTGCATTGACTGCCGCTGTTCGTCTTCGCTCCAATCCCACTCAGCACGTTTTTCTCGGGGCCCCGTCTCCCGTACTCGATGGCTCGCATCTGGAGATGCTGGAGTCTTCCACGTTCCCACCCTTTGAGCAAAGCGTCGCCCGCGGAGAGCATGCCATGGAGCAGCTGCAAGGCGATGATCCTTTGGCCATTCAGGTCTGGAAGTTCTTTGCAAAGACAAGGGCCTCTCTTCCTAACCAGCACCGTTTGGAGAATCTCACGTGGAGAATGATGCATTCTAAATTACCAAAACCGGCAGCAAAGTATGCCACATTCTCTTTCGAGATTTTGTAAGAATCAATGCTAACATTTGTGGATTTGCCCAAGGCCTCATACTACACGTAATACATCTGCGAATGCCCCGAGCGGTATTGCGCAGCAGCTTCAAAAGACTTCGGAGCAAGCACTGCCAGACGCAGACACCATGATGCTGGACGACTTCATCAACAACGACAGCATTGGCACACCCGGCTCCTTTGCCATGACTCCAACTCCGGAAGCAATTACGCAGCCTGAGGATAAATACGCCAACACTACCACCTCTGCAATCCCTATCAAAACCCGCAAAGAGTCATCTGCTCCCACGGTCCCCCAGTCAGTGCCTGTGGCCGCCCATCAGAGATTGCAAGATGAGTTTGGTTATCTTCACCGAAACGCGCGCAAGACGAGTATCGATGAGGCTGGCATACTCGTAAGTTTGATGCATCTGAAATTGATTTTACTTTCGTCACTCGTGAGCTGATGGCGGTTGCCCACTTTTAGACTCGAAAACGCCCGGCCGACTTTTCTCCTCACTTGCCGGCTCTCAACGGCGGCTTTGCAGCAAATGGCCTCGATGCGGATTCTGAGCTTCGAGAGTACTCGCTTGAGCCGCAAACAAGCCAGAATGGCTTGTCCCAGCCGTCAAACCACGCCACTGTACCTTTCCCAATCGACACCTTCCAAATGGAGAATGACCCCATCATAACGTCTGCCGGCCCCTTCCAGCAGAACTTCTCCTTTTCACCAGCCACCTCGCCAATGGTGTCCCACGGCCAGTTCCCAATGTTCAACGGCAACACGATGGCACCAAACTCACTCCCCGGCGGTGGATTTTACTCCTCACCCCCCGGATCTGCTTACCAGTCCGCCGTTTCGACCCCGCATGCCCTAGGCGAAGGCGACAACTTCACTTTCTTCAATCATATGGACGTGCGCCATCAACGGCCTCAATCGTACCGGGCGGCCCCGTCCGCCTTGTCCAATACCTTGGCACAGCAGTTCTCCTATGCAGGAAGCAGTAGCATGATGTTTGCTGCAACGACCGCCGCCGAGGCCGCCTCTACTTTTGCCATGTCGAGCTCCTTTGCCAACCATATCGATCCAGCTCGGGTGTTTCAGTCGGAACACCCTGCCCGCTCTCCCGGTGTTGGCCTGAGCCAGGATCCCCTGTTTTCGTTTGGCAACGACTCCGACGACGAGGATGGAGGGGCCTTTGCCGATCGCAACATGCCAATCCCCCGCGATTTCTCGGCTCAGAGCCTAGATGACAACCCCTTTGACGGCTCATCATTGCAGTGGGACCCGTCCCTCCCAGGAAATTTCAGCACACAGGCCGCAAGGTATCCGGGCGGACCTACACGCAAGCAAGTTACCATTGTGGATGGCGGTAGTGAGTGGGAGAGGGGAGCGTTGGCCAGGTCGCAATCCCAGTCCTTCCGTTCGGCAAACAACCGCCAGGGCAAAATGCCCAGAACAGCTTCGACGCCGGGACTGGCAAACATGGGGAACCCTTTTAACCCGCTCTCTCAACCAGGCGCGAATTCGCCCCCTGGGGATTTGGGTCTTGCTTCGGGCTTTTCCTCTGCTGCCCCAAGCCGACCTTCGTCCCCTCCTCCATCTAATCCCATGCACGGATCATCAACCAATTTGCAAGCAGCTGCGGGTGGCCAGGCGGACGGCAATGCTCCCACAACGTGCACCAACTGCTTTACCCAGACTACACCGTTGTGGCGCCGCAACCCCGAGGGTCAGCCGCTGTGCAATGCATGCGGCCTGTTCTTGAAGCTTCATGGCGTTGTACGACCTCTGAGCTTGAAGACTGATGTTATAAAGAAGCGTAACCGTGGCGCAGGAACCCTTGTAGGTGGTGCCAGCACGCGCTCCAAGAAGACTGTCAATGCCAACTCTAACGGCACATCCGGACCAGCGACAAGGAAGAACTCGACCCTTTCTATCACTTCAAACGTCAACAGCCAGCCTGCACAAGCAAGCACTCCGCCGGCGCCCCCGAACCGATCCGGCAGCATCCATGATGTCGAGAGTCCATCGAGCGGCCCGGCATCCGGTGGGAACACTGCTGGAAGCACACCAACAAGCTATGCTGGTTCTTCCAGCGGAATTGTCAGCGGTGGTAAGGGCGTTGTGACCATCGCTGCTGCGCCTCCCAAGAATGCTCCGGGCCCTGGCGCTGCCGCTGCCTCCTTGACACGAACTGCCACTCTGAGCTCGAAACGGCAGCGCCGCCACAGCAGAGGTGCTGCAACAGATCAACAAGTCACAAGCATGGATATAGACAGCCCGGAAAGTTCCACTGGATCTAACGACACGGCTAGATCAGTCGGTTCCAGCAGTGGATTTTCCTCGGCGCATACCAATGCCAACAACGTGGGACTTGGAAACTTTGGGACGCAGCGGCCTACAGCTCCGAGTGGTGGGAGGCCGGGCAATCAGTCAGGCGCGGTGCCGATTTCAGGCTCGCAGGAGTGGGAGTGGTTGACTATGAGTCTTTAACGAGAGTCGTGCTGCTACTTCACCCGCTCCAGTCTCTCCAGTCTACAGCCTGGTCAAAACGATACAATTCAGTCATCGCACTCTGGTTTTAACGTCTTTTCGCGGTGGCTTGATGAAGAAGGGCCCATCTACTCGATCTGGATTACGCGTTCCTCCTTTGATACCATGATGATTTTCTTTATGACTTCAAAGAAAGCGAATTACATTTCCAATGGGAGGCTCGATTTTCATTTACTTTGCTCTTCCTTCATATCCTGTAGGATTCGATGGAAGAGATGACGAGTGTTTCATACACTCTTAACTGGTCGAGAAAGACCAATGCGTTACGGGAATTGGGGTTTTGGTTTCTTTGCTTTCCTTCTTTTTTATCGGTGGGGGAAATACGGGAATGGGATAGAATGGGAGAACACGCTTATGACTTTTTGGAGGAGGACGAAAGGAGGCTAAGAAAGACAAACTTTCTTGACACTATTCGTTTCGCTCCACGCAGCGTGGTCATTTTTTGTTATATCTTTGGTTGGGGATTTTCCTCTGGGTTCTAGGGAATTGGCTGGCTGGGGCATTGTAAAGGGAAAGGAGAAGAGCGGGGAAGGGGTTGTCGATATCAATATGTTGTTGTTATTGTTGTTGTTGTTGTTGTTGTTGTTGTTGTTGTTGCTGCTGCTGCTGCTGCTGCAGTTGCTTCATGGATCTTTCTCTTTTCTTTGCCTCTGGTTCTGGGCCTTTTCTTCTCTTTCGGTGGTTTCATGATGGACAGTCAATTCAGTAGACCTTGGGATACCCTATTTTGAGACGGATTGTGTTTTTTCTTGTTTCTGTTTCTGTTTCTCCGATATATTGAGACCTCTTCTTGAGCTTTTTTTTCTTGGGTTGTTATGATTGGAGGGAAGCAGAGAGAGCGTATGGTAGGTGGATTTGGTGATACACGCCAACCACATCCGAGTGGCTGGGATTACGGCACAACTTTAGATGGGTTTGCCGGCTGCTTAGTAGGTTAAGGGTTAAGGGTAATGATAGTTAGGGCCGGGGATGGAGGAAGGAGCGTTTTAGGCATTACCTTGCGCACACGGACAGACAGCTTAGCGCAAACGGGGGGGCTTTTCTTTTAAAAGCCCTCTGCAAATATATACACGAGTATCGTCAAGGTTTTGGGCTGTCGGTGATAATGTCTGTCTGCTCGATGTTGTGGTTGTTTGGATCCGGCTGTCTTTCCCGTTGGTCTGAGGGGGTCGATCATGTGGCCAGATCCAAAATCTTTCCGGATGATGATAACCCGTTCTTGGAGGTGGTGCAGAAGTTTTATCTTGATCGAGGGGTTGACGATGGGGCATGGAAATTCTTATTCGCAGTCGATGCTTCTGGGGTAGGTAGGAAGGAGCTGACGGTTTGGCATCCTTTTTTTGTCTTTGAAGGAGGATGAGAAAGAAAAAGACATTTTGGAATTCGAAGAGAGAGAGAAAGAAGAAGAAGAAGAAGAAGAAGAAGAAGAGAAGAGAGAGAGTGTGTATAATTTATGTAGATAAAAGCAAGGGAAAAGGAAGAAGTTAAAAAAAAACGCCGAAAGATAAAGAATGAAGCCTCTTGTATCTAAGTAAGATATGGAGGAGATATGGAGATGGGGGAGATAGATACACGATGTCAGACAGATAAAGGCGATCATGTGAGTTTTGTGAGTGAGCGAGTAAGGGAAGGAGATAAACGCGGCTGATAAGGGGGAGGGGGGAGGGGGATACGGAGAGCGGCGAATAAGATATAAAAGATAAAAATGAAGGAAACGAAATGAATCATCTTTATCTTTTTATCCTGACTTTTTTTTGTTTGTTTCTTTTTATATGTTATCTGGATACTTTACATTATGATATATAGGTGGTGTCATTGATAACAATGATTGCTGAGCAGGAGAATGATTCGTTGAAAAGCTATATCAGCGAGTATATAATATCCCTGGCGTTCTTCTTCTTCTTCTTCTTCTTCTTCTTCTTCTTCTTGCAGATGATTGATACTTTTGATTGTAGGGTTGGGCTTGCCGTTCGAAGTCAAGAGGTTTCTTTGGGTTGGTTGTCTAATTTTGGTTTTTATCTTTTGGGTATATATTGATGACTACCGGTTTACGGGCTGGCTTATATCCAACCTTCTCGGGATCGATGTTTGTGCCTTGAACTGTTCTTTCGTCGCTGGCTCCTTTTGGAGACGGGAGAGCACTGACTTGGTGGTCGAGCCGTAAAGCTTTCTCCTCTTCATCGCGCACAACTGAGAATACGGAGCCATATGGCCATATCACGGCCTAGGAGAGTACTTCTAACTAGCAGTTGAGTACTTGACATCCCAATCCTCGTAGCAATCTATAAAATTGGCCTTCCGCAGACCTTGCCAACCACAAACCATCTAATAATATGCTTCTACATGTCACTTCCAATTACCACACATCTAGATCTTTGATTCCATACTCCGGCAATTAATTACCTACTGATAAAGCAGTTTCTTCCCATCCCCATCTCCATCCCCATCCCTTCACCCACACAACATCACCACCACCCATCATCGCACAAGTGACATCACCATGCATCTATCCACCCCCAAAACCCGACTGCTAGGAACTCTTTCCCCTCAACTCGGTTTTTACATCCAAACTGCCCCAGTGCATACATACCCAGCCTGCCTGCCTGCATATGCACCTTTCCTACCTACCTTCTCTCTACCCAACACACCACATGGCACACATCCCTGCCGATTCTTCCAATTATATGGATGTCTCAGTTAGGTACACCGCATTGACATCCATCCCACCCGTTCATGTACTATGTCGATCTTATCCTCTGTATCTGCAACGAGGGCCACAAAAAAAAAAGTCAAGCAACCGTCGATCCCATCACCAAGCGATGAAACCTGAACACTGTTTTCGGAAAAACAGGATTTTGTTTGGTTGACAAAGAGCGCAATGAAATTAATTACTATCATCTGCAGGTCGAAATAGAACAAGACACGGCGTCCCTATCGAACCAAGAGCCCTCCTCTCTCTACATGGAATATTTCTTTTTGCGTGTTTGCGGTCTAGGTAGTGAGTGGGTGGTGCATTAAATCTGCCACAAAGAACATGCGTGAATTTAGACAATACTTTGGTTATATTTCCCTTTTCGTCACTTACACGCCCGCACCCACCCACACACTCAGCCCGACGACGACAAACCACCAAAACCAATTCGGATAAAAGTGTGCAGTTGTCAAAAAAACAACACAACACAATACAACACAACACAACACAACATAATACAATACACCAATCATGGAATGCTGTTGTGTTTGAATGCAAGGCATTATTATTATTATTATATGACACACCACCGCATGGAAACTTATTTACGATCTGATCTGATCTGTCACCCTTTTTGAACCATATGTTCCCCTCTTTTATTCTTCATTTTCTTCTTTAAACGGAGAAGGGGGGGGGGGGGGGGGGGGGGGCGCGGGGGGGGGGGGGGGGTGGGGGGGGGGGGGGGGGGGGGGGGGGAGGGGTGGGGTTCG
>MU858833.1:9378-80050 GCA_033297175.1 Cladorrhinum sp. PSN332 | reverse complement strand
TTTCACACACCACCGCATGAAAAATTATTTACTTTGTTATTTTATCTGAAACCATTTTTTAACCATTTTTTCCCCTCTTTTTTTCTTAATTTTCTTATTTAAACGGACAAACCCCCCCCCCCCCCCCCAAAAAAAAAAAAAAAAACAAAAAAACAAAGAAAAACAATCAAATCACATTTAGATAGTCTAGATAGACAGTAAACAAATCTTTTTTGTTAGAAAATTTTTTTAATATCTCGGCCCGGTCGTCGTCCGTCTTCCCCCCTCCCCCCCAACAGCTGTTTCAATTCCACTACCTACATGACATGACATGACATGACAGCAAGCACGGATCCTCCCCCCCCCCGGGGGGAAAAAAAAAAGGAAAAAAAAGAGAGGAGTTATTAGGGTTTTTACAAAAACTTCTAGTGAAAAAAAAATAAAAGTAATCAAAATAGGAAACTTTTGACTTACACGGGGGGAAAAGAACAGACCAAAAGGGGAAAAGTCTTTTGAACTTTGTTGACGTGACCAAACCCAAAATGTCCAAATAGGTATAAAGTCTCACGCGCAGGGGAGGAGAACCCCTGACAAGAACTTGCACAACGTCATTTTCCCCCTTTTCTTGTTTGCTTGGCCGGCCAACAGTCAACGTCTTCAACATGGCATCGACAGTGGCAAGGGACAAGGAAAAAAAAGATCTTTTGTTAGAAATTATAGACTTGTGGTATTTCCGCCTAAGATTTGTGCTATCATACAAGTTGGTGTGACCTTTTCTCAAACCCACCGCCCCAATATAGCGCCGACTTGTCTCTCTCGTCCCCGTCCCCCGTTCTCATTCACCCCTTCTTAATCTCCTGCTCATCGCCCAGCAAACGAAGAAATTAATGGACAAACAGGTTGTAAAACCACTTCCAGAATTCCCCATCTTCTATTTGGGAATAGCGCAACACGACGAAGCCAGCGAAAGATACTGACCCCAACGAACCCAAGGGATAAGGAGGAAGTTCACAGAATGATTGCTTGCTTCCACCTCCCCCCCCCCCCCGGTGTCCCTAACCAGTTAAAAAGCGGCCGAGGTATCATCATCTGCCGCTAAAAAGAGGTGCGGAAAAGTCACGCCTCTCTCCAGATTCGTAAGTAAACTGTCGTGGGTCGTGAGACTTCGTACCTGCCCGCCCACCCAACTTTCAAAACAATAAAAACAAAACAGAAACCCTCAATAGTGATGAAACACGCCAGACAGACTCAGTCACGAGCTGCCAAAAAGAATTGCTGCCGATTTGACGCCGATATGCGCAGATCAACCACCTCCCAAACCCCAAAAGTGCCGATGATTTTCGGTCTATACTCCTCTTGCACCGCGCTTGTCGCCCAGAAACTACCCATCTTCTCAACCTCCCACACCTTGCGGGAAAAATCCCGCGACGGTTGATATGACTTCCGTTTTTTTTTTGGGGTAGTCTGGAGCAAGTCTATCCGACTCCCAGCCGACAAGACGACGACTGGGAAGAAATAAATATGCCAGTAACTGGGATAAAGAAAAGTTGAAAGAATGATCGTCGAAGGAGGTATAAAATACGGAATAGGTGACATATATTCCCAACAAAAAGCTGAAATAGAAAAGCCCAGTCAATGGCGGGGCATCCAGATGATGTATTGGGCTGTGAGTAGGAGGTTTCACAGCTCAGGGACTTTGGAGTTTGGGGTATCTGCTGGGCATGTGTGCTCCAAAGTCACAATAAGCTACGAGTTGGCTCGATTATGATTGATGTCCGGTATGCTGCGACAAGCCCGACTGCGGCATGTACTGATTACCACGTTGTTGCTGTACATAGTTATTGTAGGCCATCGGGTCCATGCCAACGGCCGCGGGCATGTAGCCGGGAGGGATTCCATGGCCCTGTGGGATGCCAGAGCGAGGCTGTTGGGGAGGAATATGGGTATTCGCCGGCTCCTCGGGGGAATCAATCTCGTCGGCGCCGTTCTCGCCGCCGGCAGGTGGCTCGGGCGCGTTCAGGCATGCCTAGAAAGACGAGCAGTCAGCCTAGTGCTCAGGTGCAGTGTGTGCATGCGCGTGTGTGGTATGCGAAGCTTTGAAAACGCGTCCTTTGGCTGAAGGACTGGGTGCGACGTGTCTTACCTGAATCAGATTCTTGCCCTCGGATTTGGTGACGAGAGGCTGCAGCTTGGGCGTGGTAAAGGTGTAGACGAGGCCGGTTTCCGACACAACCAGGAGTAAAACCTGAGTGCCTGTCAAAACTGACAACTCATAGGCCTGATGCACAAAGACTCGAGTTAGCGGTTGGTCATGGGAAGAAAGAGCAAGCGCGCGCAACTGCAATGCAAAAGTTCGGATGGGCGCGAACGAACCTTCTTCATAATACCAGCCTTGCGCTTGGAGAAGGTGATGTGTCGGCGCGACTTGTCGCTGATGAACTTTATCTCGATCTTGCGGCGCTCGCGGCCGCCCTTCTCGTCGTCATCATCGTCGTCGTCGGCCGTGCTAGGGCGGGCGCGCTTGATGCCGCGAGTCTCGGCGGCGGAATTGCCATTGCCGAGGTGGCCGTCGTCGAGCTCGGATGGCGATTTTACGTCGTGTTGATCAGTGATGTCGGCCATTTTTACCGTTCAGGTATCACGAGATACAAAAAAGGCAATATGGTGGAGATGCTGTTTTGAGCGTTGTGCCGATGGCCTAGACTTGATCTGGCGTTGAGCGGAGAGGTCGCCTTTTTGTCACCGAAACCTGGTTGGGTGCTGCTGCTGATGCACTGTATTCAGTCTGGTGTGCCGGCGGAAGGAAGCGAGGAATTCAAGTTTAATTTTTATTTGCTTTGTCTGGCTGGCTGGCTGGCTGACCCAGGTTAGGTATTTCGCGTGTGTGGCACGCACCGACCGACTGCTGTCTGGACTTGGGTAGGTTGCCAGTGCAGTGGGATTTTCCTGCAAATAAGAAAACCGACAGTGCAACGCACACAGTCTCCTTTTTCCTTTCTTTTGATCCGGAAGAGGAGGGGGGAATAAGAGGGCGCGGAAAGATGAGGAAAGCCGCGGCGGCGATTGACTTGAATCTGTGTGATTCTGATCGCGTCAAATACAAATACGTTTTTGGAATTGCTGGTTCCCTGTCAAGAAACAAGCATCAAAAAATGTCAAAGTAGGCGCGCCTCGACTGAAAGGGTTTGGTGACAGCGGAATGATTGAAAAGAGGATAGCGAGGTGGTGGCACGCAGGCTGCGGGCCATCAACGGACCAGACAGTTAAAAAAACGAAGGGCGGGGGGCTGTGGTCCTCGAGCTGCACGCGGTGCACGGTGTGGGAACTGGCAGGACTGGGGACTGAAGAGGAGGAGGGGCGGGGGGGTTGGCCGCTGCTTTCCTGGGGGGCCTGCCAAAGGGGGGAAGGCACCGTGGGAAGGACGCTAGTGCGGGCTAGCAGCAGCAACCCACCGTGCACGACCTGCAGGAGGCTGCAGCTAGTTGGTGTTCCCGGGGTCTGCTCTCTCGACAATTCACAGGGGAGCCAGGAGGGCCGCAAGAACTGGTGGCTGCAGATGACAGCATGCCCTTATGGCGCACACACTCACACAGCACGGAGCACGGAGAAAAAAGTGTAACAAAGAAGTTGCCAGGGCCGAGTCCAAAATCGACGGTGGCCGTCACCACTTTCCCAAAATCGAATCCGCACAAAGTATCCATCCGTCGCGATGGGGTAAGCACCAAAGTAGACAGCCGTTGTTTCCGTTCCCGGAAGCGGAGCTGTCTGCTCATTCGCTGCAGCTGCTCGTCAGGTGACAGAGAGCTGTTTCCAGGCTGCGTTGTGCTTTCTGATCTCCCAAGACCCACAATTTTCTTGTCAAGGTTCCGTCAGCACCAGGCAGGGGCCCTGGAAGAGGGGAGACGCTTGCACAGTGCCGACTTGCAACCGAGACTGAGTGACCAGGTAGTCACAGTTAGCGGGTCCTGGGAAACACTGTGATAATCAGCAAATCGAGGAGGGCGAGACGGCGAGACGGGACCAAGGACAGGGAACGAATCAACGTTCAGAGTAAAGATCACGGAGCGCTCTGTGCAACCGGGTCCTGACATGCGAAGATCCAAAAATGCGATGAACATGATGGACTCGGCGGGGATGTCAAAGGCATAAAAAACACTGCATATGGAAAGCAACAAAAGGCTTCAAATTTGGAACACAGCACCCTCCCCATGGTATTTACCTTGCACATCACATCGGTAAGTAGGTAACAGAACCACAAGAAATGAGCAATGGCCACACTATCTTGCGCGTAATGGTTCCGGCAGGGCACTTGCATCAAGGTCTGACTGCTTTGCTCGCCTGGTCGCTGGTCGCCGAGGATGAGATGTGGAGCTGGTTTTCGTTCCCAACCCAACTGTGGTCTCTTGCGCCTCGAGTCTGCAGTCCGTGTCGCCAGCACCAGCACCCAGCTTGCCAGCTTGCCAGCCTGTTGCTCGCCAGCACGTCTTGCACGCGTTCCTTCGTCCGCGAGTCTTCCGGTTGCAGGCAACATAAGCAGGGATTCTTGAACGGAGCAGACGGGTCGGGAACCACTCTTTGAAACCCCGCGACCAATAATCATCTCGATAGACCATCTCACCAATCTCACCCTTTCATCAGACCTGCAGGTGTGGAGGAGGCAACTAGAACTATCGAATTTCGAAGCCTCCTCCGCCACTTGGATGCTTTGGAAGCATTTGGGGTCAACATCGGGTTGACCAGCGGGAAACAAGCGGGTGACATGCCGCTCACAATCAGCCCAGGCCAAAGTGTGACTGGAGCGGGGCATCTCATTTTCTTTTTTCTGCAATATGTTTCCTGCAGCATCTGCTATTATCTTGGGGTGGTGACCGCCGTGACATTCCATGCAATGAAATTAGAACTTGTTCATTTTGGCGTGTTTCCAGTCCCTCGGATCGATCATCAAGGGAAACTTGGACTGACGAGTGTGCCGTCCCCCCACCACAGGATGTGATAGGAGAGTCTCAAGCCTCAGCGCCCAGTTGCGGTGTGTCAGTATTTGTAACCGAGCAATCCTCTCAGAGAAACACGTTCAACCAACCAGATGACGGGCTTTACCGAAGCTGATGCATAATATCCGACAACTCTAAAAGATTGCGAACTGGAGCTCACTGAGATGCTGGCCGTGGGGTTTTGTGGCACCCTCTGTGCGTCGGATGTCTCTGATCCAGGCATTGAAGGTTGGAGAGAGATGTGTGCATCTCACAAACAAGGGTAAAAGCGGGGAGGACAGATAGCGTACGTGTGATTGCGACTGGGGAGGATTCGTCAACGAAAAAAGGGGTCCGGACTCCGGAGGCGATGCCCAGACAGCCAGCAGCAGCAACCATAATGCACTGTTGATGATGGGTATGATTGCATTGCATCAAGAGACAATCGAGATGGGATGAACTGAAGTCAGATGAAGTCAGAGCGTCAAAGTGTGGAGTCTCAAGGCAATTGACTTTTTGCGCAAGAGTCTGGGGGAAAAGAAACGTTGGAGTTTTTCTCGGTCGGGAAAGGTGCGGTCCAGGTTCCAAGGTTGTGCCATCCAATTGTCCAACATCACCATGAACAGAAAACTATAGTTCCTGCTACACAAGGTCCGAGACTGATTTCGGATTTTGACGGCTGCATTCGGTAGGCGTGTGCCACCAACTTGGATCTGTTTCTCTGAACCGTGTTCTATTTCAGGTTTGTGATGATCTGGATGCAATGGTTTCAAGGCTGTCAGAAACATGGAATGCGATCGAAAATGGACAAGTGGACCGGAGCTGGAAAAGCGTCCAAAAAGCGACTTCTTCTTATGGAAGCCAGCTGCGGTCTGATTCGCTGGAGGGAAACAAGCATCGAGTGGATGAGCTGCCGGGGCTTTTCAGGCCGAATCACGCTGAGTAATCACCCGAGATCCAAACCGAATGCGTCGATTTGACATTTTATTGCCATTTCGGGCCTTTTCTCTTTGACCTTGATCATTTTGCCAGACTCGCAAACAACAAACTGATCAATGATAGAATCTGAACGTTTGATGCCAAATGCCACACGCGCGAAAGCCGCTCCTCCCGCTCAACCTTGGCACCGTGGCAGTGACATCGTGGATGGAGTTCAGAAATATCATAGCGCTCATCAACCTCGGCAAACGATGGTCTTCACGAAACGCTGTCACAATCATTTACTTTTGACATGTCAGTTATACAAGAGCTGAGTAGTACAATAAGCTCTGTCTACCCGACCGTTCTTCTAAAAACCGATCGACACAAAACATGTTGTGATCAATCAACTTGATCAATCCCACCGTCAACCTGACATTTGATTGGCCTTGTTGCCAACTACACGTGGGGGGCTCTGGCTGCGTCAGACATGATATGCACCCATGATCCTGCCTTTTTCTTCAACAGCGATCACTGGGCCACCACATGGCATATGTCTCCATGATGAGTTTGGGCTTACATAGTGCAGACAGCTCGGATTATACAGAATATATCAGAAGATCATGGCCGCGCAATGGATTGTTTGTCCATTGGACTGGATGGTTCGATTTCTCTTCCAGGGCCAGGGGAAGTTTGGTCTGGGTATGGGTTTGTCGTCGTCTGGGCGTCTGGGGGAGCCGCCGGGCTTGACCAATTGCGCGACCCCAAGGCGTTACACTCGGCGCCACGGTGCGCGGGATGGCCTGTGCGGGCGCCTCCTTGGCTTCACGACCCTGGACTCCCGACGCCATCTGAAACGGCTTCTGTCAGGGACTGAAAATCTCCTACGACACGCCCTCATACGCAGAAAAGCCTGAAGCAGGCGGTTGACTCGCTTTATTAAGGCGCTTCCGGGCTGGACGGGGAGTAATCGCGTGTTTCCATTCGCAGTCGAAGCATTTGTGGTGCTTTTGGCATTACTGGGCCAAGTGTCGGTGTCTCAGAAATTTCAGACTTGCCTGGGTCTGGACCCATCTCCCGTCTCCCTTTTCTTTTCTGGTTTTGATTTCTGGTTTTCCCACCACAATCTTCTCACTTGGGACGGGATTTCCTACCTAATTCTTTTGGTGTTGCCGTTTGCTCGAGGCTAGATCCTCATCGTCTCTCTTTTTTCTTTTCCCTGTTGTCTTTTGTGTGTGTATTGTGTGTGTGTGTTTTTCCCGTGACTTCCTGACAAGAGAGTCCAAGCACCACTCCACCGATGCCGTGACATCCCCATCGGCACCACTCTAAAAACGACTTCACTTCTTCTCACCATTTTAATCAACATTTTCATAGGTGCTGGGAGTTGCAGGTCGATCTCGCACATTACGCTCATTGCCGGTACAACCGAGAAAAAAAAAAAAAGAAATCACAAGAATATAATCGCTCGAAAGACGCCAGAAACCCGACGCCGGACGTCACATTGCCATTTACGAAAACGAGAAAAAAAAAGGGGAAATCTAAGAAGGACTTCAAAGGAAGAACTGTCTCGCCTCGGGAGGAAAGGAAACCCAGACGCCATAACCACAAGACAAGATGGCGAACAAAGTACAGCTGGCGTACATCATCGCCGATGGCCTCTTTTTGTTGATGGGCATCTTCATCATTGGCTTCTCCGTCATTGTTGGAAATATCAGGGATGAGGTACCAGAGAATGGGAGACAAGCCGCCAGAAACCTGTTATACCAAAGGTTCCCATTAACAGCCGGAATTGTTAACGCCGTCTTCATCTTTGTCACCTTCATCGCTACTCTTCCCGCCCTTGCCACTTCATCACGCGGATGGCTCAAGCTCAGCAGCTACATGACCACCGTCTGCGGTCTCTTCAGCATGATCGTGGGCTTATACCTTTGGATCTTGACCCTCAAGACCAAGCAGGACTTTGGGCCTCTCTACTTTGCCCAGCTCCCCGATGTGCAAGAGCTCATGCAAATGGAGGTATGTAGTTTGTGTCATGTCTGTACTTCAAAATTTCGATGAATGCTAATATATGTCGAATAAATTAGTTCAACTGCTGCGGTTACTTTAACAGCACATCGCCGGCCTTTGTCACCGATTCAACTTGCCCAAGCCCTGCCGCCGCCGCTCTCATGCGCGGCTGCGCGACTCCCATCACTGCTTTCGCCAACGTCTTCCTCGACAACATTTTTACCGCCATGTTCGGTATGGTCGGCATCGACGCAGTCTTCATCATCGCCACTGCCTGCCTGCTCAAGGATCGCAAGGAGAAGGAGAGGTTCAGACATATCGATGAGAAGAGCGGCTTCGGAAGAATCTAATATCAAAAACAAGCCAATGTCATCCTTTTCCCTCTTTTCTTTTCTAGTTTCAAGGGCTACTTGCAAAAAGGGGGCGCTGTGGCGAGTGTGAATGTCAAGGGCGGGCTGTTTTGCATTCTTGGAGCCAGACAATTATTGAACGAAAAAAAAGTAAAGAGACGAAAGGGGAGGGAGGGCCATTTGAAGATGGCCGTTTGTGGGGGATGGGGGGTGGGAGGTTGAAGGAGAAGAAGGACAGCCAGGCAGGAGGTGAAGTCTAGATATCCCTTGGGGCATTTATTGTCATGACGGATGAATGGATGAAAACTGGCTTTTCCTTTGGCCCTCCCACCACCCAACAAACAAACAAACAAACCCAAATCTTTGAGCCACATTCTACTTACCTGCCCACGCTTTTTCTGTTTTATTTTTCTAGCCAACATCTTTTGTCTCTTCTCCTTTCATATACCATTCTTTCTTGCATTGTTTATAGTCGCGTAATCGTGGTATAAGTGTACATATTTTTATTCCAACGAAAGATGTTGAAGTTCCATGCACGTTGAAGGGGTTCATGATTTCCAACTTGGTTATTTTCTTTTTCTTTTTGTGGCTCCATGACCTTGTTTCCCGGATTCAGTAGTTCCTGAAGCCTTACATCGCCTTCAAGACCTCCAGTCTATGTTCTACGTACATAAGAGGGAATCAAATCACCGATGTTCCTAGTTCATGTCAGAACATCATGATCTTATTACCTTGTGTAGCAACCAAAACAAATCTATGTGCGGTAATGAAGAGTTAACTTTGCTAAATCTCGACGGAACACACACAAAAAGGCAGAAGATAATGAATCATCAATAATATCTAGAGATCATGTAAGCAGTTTTTTTTTTAAAAAAAAAAAAATTAAAAAGAGAAAAGCTATCCATTCACTGCCAACAAATGTATGTATCTGTTAACCATTTATTAATCCTCGACCTTTTTTTTTTTTTTTTCTTTTTCTTTTCTTTTTTTTTCTTTTCTTTTTTTTCTTTTCTTTTTTTTTCTTTTCTTTTTTTTTTAAAAAAAAAATAAAAGAGAACCCCCCTCAATACTCCTACCTACCTCCGTGGAACCTCAACGGGTCTTCTTCTTGAATCTTGACGTTCCCCAATGAGAAAGCAATTAAGAGGGCCTATAGTACATGTACAGATATGGCAGGACTAAGTAAGTTATTCCCCTACTTATATATCTTTCTGGTTATACATAGGGGGAAAAAAAGGGGGAGGAAAGGGGAAAACTTCTTTCCAATGGTTGGCCAGTCAGTCAGCAGCACAAATAGGCAGTTTAACACAAACAACAAACACTTTGAACAAAACCAACCAAGAAGCAACTTGAATGGATTTCCCGCCCTCTACACCGAGGGAAAAAAAAAAAAAAAAAAGGAGAGGAAAGAAAATGAGACAAATCCATATACGTCACAACCCACTCACGGAAAAGAGAGACAACCCCCCGAATTTGAGTTAGGATTTAATGAAAATAATCTTAAGTAATTAGCATACACATTGACTTGAAAGTAATAAACATCCTCCCCACAGTTTGATAATTTTTTAATTTTTTTTTTTAAAAAAAAACCACCTCTCAGAAGAACTCTATCAGTTGAAACAGAACAGGTGTACTTTGATTTGTTCTGTCTGTCTGTCTGTCCAAGATTAATATTCTTAATTATAACTCTGCCTCCCACCTACCTAGCCTAGGCTGCTTTTCTGCTTTCTAACCAGGCCAAAAAAAAGAAGAGAAGAAGATCAGCCTCTTCATTCCCGTCATCATGATAGCCATCAATCAATCAACAAAACATGCAACCACCCAAGGCGGCTGGCTTTACAGTTTCATTTCCCTCCTCCGAAGTAAATGCATGCAATAACTAGCCAGGGTGATCGCCTTATCGCCCTTTGCCGATATAGAACCATAACTGATGCAACAGATTGTTGGGCCTGTTATCCACGTAATTGATATAGCCAGGATAATCAAGAGGTATAAATAGGCATCCTGTTATAATCTCATTGCAAACGAACCTCTACAGAACCTTGCAATGTAAGAGAGAAGACAAAAAAAAAAAAAAAAAAAGCACAAAAACAACACGGACCAAAAGACTTTGATAACAATGGGTGATAATATTCCTCAAATTCATGATATATCTTGTCTTTCCCCTTTATACAAAAAAAGAGATGCATAAACTATAACCACAGGATCCCCCTTCTGAAACCACTGATGGAATCGCCCAACAAAAATGAACTCCTTCCTTATTGCCCTGATACTCCCAAGTTATATAAAACCCATAACCGTGTATTGATTTATACCATTGAATCGTCTTGTTGCCTTCTTGATGAACCAGACCCTTCTATCCTCGGATCTACAACACCCCTTTCTGATGAATCCTGGCCCCCAAGTAATGGCTCACTCGCACCAGAAGACTCTCCTCGCTCTAACAAGTCAGATCTACCGTACTCTTCCCCAGCCGCACCTCCCCAACTAGCCGAGCGAATCTGCGGCGAGGATTGTGCAGCAGCGGCATCATTTGTTCCCTGCCGCCCTCCTAAGCTCCTCCACCATCTCATCTTCAGGAGATTTCCCACAGCATCCTGAATCCCGCCTGCTGCTGAAGGCTTTCGCGTCTTTCTCGCAGTAAATCCCGGAAACCCCGTTGATTTTCTCCTCCTTCTGAAATCTCTTCTGGGCGAGGATGTAGGTAATATTTCGTCTTCTGTAGTAGCGTCACCCCCACCCACAGCAGCTGGGTAGTCGCTTGCTACTCGCCTTGGGACGCCACCACCCAACAGCGATGACCTGTCCCGGGCAGGCAAGGTTGTAGACCGCCGTCGACTAAACGATGGAGACCTTGGTTCCGGGGATTCTCGATCCTCCAACTCGCCCCAAATTTCTGCTCGTTCCGTCCACCGTGATGATGCCGTTCTAAGTGATCGAGCCATTGACCTCTGTCTTTGTGGAGCCAATGGCGGAGGTTCGTCAGAAGCAATCGCCGCAATACGTGCGGGTCTAAACGTCTGGTAAGTGTTGTTGTTATATTGAGTTGGGAGTCTGCTCTCTTCATCGCCCTCATCGAGAGCGGCTTGTAGCAAGTGTTCCTCTTCCTCTTCCTCGCCGTCTGTGTCCTCAACAAGACCCAGGCCTGGCGCGAGCGAAGATTGGCCAACGCCTGGAGTGTGCTGCTCATCGCTCAGGCGCCACGACAGCGCAAGAACTCCTGAGAGTAAGATAAAAGTGCCAAGGCCGATGAGGCAGGCACGAAGCGGTCCGATCATGTCGGTTTGACGGAAGTATATGAGGCCGTCAAGGATCGCTATAATGTTATAAATGCAGAAAATAAGTGGGTAGAGAACTGAGGTAGAAACCAGCTTAAGCCCGCGATGGAGGTAGTATAGTTGACTGAGGGCGAGTGTGACAAGGCCCAGAACCAACATCCAAGACTGCCAGTGAATAAACTGATTGTCACCGTCGATGACGGTCCTGACGATCAGCTCAACCGCTGACTTTGCCACCAGAAGAGAGTGAGCAGAGAGTATGCCACTTATGCACCCGTACGCAAAACCCCGAGCTAGCCGAAAGCGTGTGTCTTGCATCAACGTAGTGAGCTGGCTCACAAGCTCCGTTGCAACTGCCAGCCCGATCACAAAGACCGCCTGGAAGGACATCCATATCACAAACGGCCGCCTCCCCAACAGATCGAGCAGTTCGCTCAGCTTATGCGCAGGTGATGGTATTGCCCCAAAGATTGCGATCAAGACTGCTCCGCTGCATACCAGCAATGTACCCCACAATGACCACCTCGTGAACGGCTCGCCGAGAATAAGGGTGGCGCATATCGAGTTAAAAACCAGACCTGATGCTTGAAGCGTCGAAAGCACTGGCAGCGGCAGCATTGATATTTGGATCGAGCTTCCAAGCACGTTGGATATGATAAACATTCCCATCCCTATCTGCCACCTCCTCCTCCGGTAGGGCGGGCGTCTTGCATCGTATGGACCCTTTTCGTCCTCGAGTATGTGTGACTTTCGTTGGAGCGTGAGGCCGAGACTCTGAACACTTGTAGATATTAAACCGACGACGATTCCGAGCTGTTTTGTTGAGGTTGGCACATCAGCATCCGCGACGCATGTGAAATGCATTCAAACAAGCAAATAGACAAGAAGACCTACAGCAATACTCCCACCAGGAGAGATGCCCCCAATGAGCCCCATTGCGCCAACAGCCAAGAGGGCATCTGGCAACTCGAAAGGGAAAGAAATGGTTTGGTGTTCTATTTGATTTGCATGGACAACTAAAACGACATGGAACTTAAAAAAAGGATAATGCGCTGTGGATTATTCGGATCGGATGACGGGCGGCGGAGGGCAAGAAGATGAAGCGTCGTATGCTAATCGGTATGTATCGTGGAGACAGACGGTCGACACAACGGATAGATGCTGAATCGCAGGTCCCGTTTGTCGGCCGTTTGGGAGATCGGATCGAAGCTCTCGTCGTATCGTTCGTTGTAGGAGAAACCGTCAATCAATGATGCTACCCCTCATGGTTCGATCAACAGAATGGGCTGCGTGTGCGTATGTGAGCGGACGAGGTCAAGGTCCCGGGGCTGCGATCACGAGGCACAGGCCCGTTCCGGCTGGGGAAGTGGCCCTGAAAACGACCTGAACTTGTTCTGGTTTCGGCGACAGTGTGAGACACCTCAGGCTGACGACAGGGTCGATTTGTCGCCGAGAAAGGGTTAGAGACGGGGCGACCAAAGGGGCACCGCTGATTGAACACGGATTGCGGGAAGAAGGTGATTTGAAGACGAAACACTGGACCTCGTCGGCCTGTCAATTGGATTATTGGGGATCCTTGTTGGGCAAATGTCACTGCACTGTAACTCCGATGCTCCAGCAAGGTGTTCAGTGGCGTCAGAGCTGGCGCTCAACCGCATCCACGGCTCCAGTGGCCGTGCCGGGCGGCAATGGTCAGTGCGTCTGTCACGAGTATCACAGGAACAAGACCAATGCATTGCCAACTGTCAATTGAACCCTACCAAAGATATGGAACAAGAACAGGACACAAATCTCAATGAAATATGAAGTAGGTACTTTTGAAAAGAACAAAGAGAACTTGTAGAATAGAATGAGAAAAAAAAACCCCAAATATCAATAGCAGCGACTGGTTTCGATCCAGTGTCCTCCGGGTTATGAGCCCGGCGCGCTTCCGCTGCGCCACGCAGCTTTTGTGAGGATGTGAGTTGAGCCACAACTCTCCAACAGTTCCCAAGAACCAGTATGCTGCTGACTAAGGTGACTTATCTTATCAAATGAGGTGGGATTCTTTTGACAGGGGGTAGGCTGCTGGCTGAGGAGCGGGTCCTGATCCATGTCGACGAGCTGCGTCAACGGCACCCACTCCACTGTTGGTTGACATCGTCGGAGCACAGCACGACCAAGCAACCACGGAAACCACGAACCTCTTCTTCATCTTTTGATATTGGAGATTCCATTTGCCGAGAGAAACACAAAACATCTTCTTCTTTTTGAGACCAGTTATTCAATTAATCTGCTCTCCCTTCTTTGTAGTCATCATCGCGACGAATCCCCCCGAAGCTCGACCTGCATCTCTTAACCCCCGCCCCTCGTCCTCGCCGGACTCGCAATAACCAACAACACCTACGTATCACCTTCGCAAACAAACCGCCAAAATGTCACAAACTCACGCCTTGTCCGACGATCAGGTATGCAAATTAAAGCCTACTACAAGCTTCTACATCTTCTGAAATCACATCATGTTTTCCGCGAAGCTGGCGCAGAGCCAGCCCCTCGCTTGTGACAATGGAGGGGGGAAACATGCTATCAGTGCATCAACATCAAAGCTAATCAGTCATTCCAATTCCCACACAGGTCGGACAGGAGCTCCGAAAGATGACGGCCTTCATCAAGCAAGAAGCAACCGAGAAGGCGCACGAGATCGAGGTCAAGGCCAACGCCGAGTTCAGCATCGAAAAGTCCAAGCTTGTCCAGCAAGAGACGGACGCCATCGACGCCGCCTACCAGAAGAAATTCAAGCAGGCAACCATGTCTCAGCAAATCACCCGGTCGACCGTCGCCAACAAGACGAGACTGCGCGTCCTCGGCGCCCGCCAGGAGTTGCTGGATGATATCTTCGACAAAGCCGAGAAGCGCCTCGGCGAGGCCGCTCAGGATAAAGACCGCTATGAGGGCGTGCTCAAGGGTCTCATCTTGGAAGGGTTCTACGCAATGAATGAGCCCGAGCTCAAGATCCGCGCGCGAAAGGCCGACTACGAGCTTGTTGAGAAGGCCATCAGCGCTGCCGAGTCTGAGTACAAGGAGAAGACGGGCAAGCAAACTTCGGCCACGATTGATGATGAGGAGCCTGTTGCTGAGGGGAGGTAAGTATTTTGAACTCGAATTCTCATACCTTGGTTACGTATGGCTGACTTATCTCCTTCAACACAGTGCCGGTGGCGTCATCATCATTGGCGGCAACGGCAAGATTGACATTGACAATACCTTCGAAGCCAGGTTGGACCTTCTTAGGGAGAGCGCTCTCCCTGCCATGCGCAAGGCCCTGTTTGGAGAGAACCCTAACCGCAAGTTCTTTGATTAAATTCCCCATCATTTATTGACATGGTTATTGGAAGGAGGCAAAGTGAGCTATTGACAGATCAGTTGTTAGGGTTGGGGGAGGGCGAGTGATTGTTAGACGGGACCACTGCTTTGGACATTAAAGCATCCATTTTTCTTGTGAATTTGAGAAAGGCGGCGTTTGAAGCAAGCCAAGCCGAGAGCAAGGCGCTGGGTATTATTATCAAGAGAAGTTGTGTTTGTATGATACAAGGATGACCTAAGTTCCTTTCCTCATTGCGTTCGTTGTCGTCGTTAGAGCAAAGCAAATACCACATATAAGCACCTAATACTGACCGTCCGTGGCCGCTCCAAAAAAAGAAAAAAAAACCAAAAAAAACCTGAAACTACTGTTTATACACGAAGCAAATTAGTTCCCACTGTCTTCAAGGCGCCTTTGATGTAGTAGCGGCCGCTTGCTTGTTCCCCAAAAAATTCGACATGAAGTTCTTGGAAGCGTTGAACTGCTTCTCCTCCCTCATCTCTCGGTCCTCATCTATTCCAAAGATGTTCTCCTTCCGCGGCGGCCGAGATCTCACGACGTGCAGAAGCTTTCTCTCAAAATCCTTCAGCTGGGCTTTGGCTTCCAACCTTGATTCGAAAGCGGCGCCTCCCTCGTGGATTCCCGACCACAGGAGCTTGAGCCTCCGCGCGGTCTGGTCCACCTCCGCATCGTACTGCCGGATGGCCGACGGGCCGGCACCGGGAGATGGTTTCACGCCGTCAGCGACGGCGACGCAGAGCATATCGTACATTGCTCTCAGTTCGTAAAAATCAGTGTGGTTGCGGTCGATCAGAAAGTCGTCGGACTCGTTGATCTGTTGGAGGACCGACTCCATGCTGAATGTTTCCTCGGGCTTCCTGCGAGCGAACTGGGGTTCGCTGAAGACGAAGACGAGGGAGAGCCGGCGGCGCAGCTCGACTAGTTTTGGGCCCAGCACTGGGATGGAGGACACGGCGTTCCATCGTAGTGATGCTTCTGAGGTGTGTGAGTAGAGGGAATCGGACACTTCGCCGCACTAGATATTATTGCATTGTTAGTCCCGAGAAAACTGTTGGATAAGAGGAGAAGTTGGGAATTCTTACAAAATCATTCCAAGATCTTCCTGGGACGGCTTGAACAATACTATGTAATACGTCCTGGTACGACCTGGAGACTGCTGGATCCTCGCGTACGACGTCGTCAATGCCGAGCCGGAGGATGAGAGACATGCTCCTAGTAAGTGACTCTATACTGAGACCGGCCGCGGTACAGCTCAAGATGCGTAGCACAGTAGCCAGAGAAGTCCAGTCCCGTTCCAGGTAGTCTGGCCCCTTCGCTCGGTACTCCTTTTTTGTGCCAGCATCGGGTGCAAGGGCTTCCTCCGTGGCACCGAGGTTGCGGAATAACTGCTGAACGACATCCTCATCCACCATTCGGCCAGCCTGCAACGGGCAGGCACTCAAGAGCTTCAGGTAGCCGTCTCGGAGCTTCCATGACTTTTCCTGGACCGTCTCCTTAAGCACCCAAATGAATATATCATCTGGAAGATCATTCCGACGCTTCTGAACGCGATATGGAAACCCGTCCTCGAAAGCTTGCGACCTCCCTTTCTCCGCAGCCAGGAATTTCCAAGCTCCGGTGGCACGCGCCTTGGGGAACGACTGCCGCACTTCGATCGAGGTGCTGTTAGCTTCATCATGATCTTTGAAGAAATGCCACTGCCGCCTTCCGACGTCCGCCTCGATCCTTTTCACCGCACGCAGCAGCTTCTCCTTCTTAGCCCTGGCCTCATCCTGGTTATCCTTGTCCTCAGGGTCAGACATGATCTCCATCATGCTTTCGTGAAGAGTCTTCCTAGGTTCCTTCCCAGACGAGAGACTGGAATCTCCACCAGAGGATGACTTTTTCAACATATCATCAATGATACGAGTGTTCTCGTTGATTTTGTTGTTAGCTTCGGCATGTTTTAACAGGGTGCTAATGTTAAATTTTTTACGTTTGGTGTTGACGGTTGACGGTGAGGAGTAAATATCGACTGATATACGGTTTCCTCGCGGTGTTGAAAGAAGGGCCGGATCTTTTCTCAGGGTAGATGCCGGGACAGGCCGGAAGAGGTCTGGGAATTCATCATCCGAATCATCGTCAGAATCCTCATCGTCCGAGGCTTTGATAACCGCATCACGAGCCCGTGGTTTCGGAGTTGGGCTTTTTGTTGGTGATGAGTCCAAAAAGCGTAGCGCTGACGGCGTTTCGGGCAACGAGGGAGTACTCTGTAATTGCTTTGCTGGGGATTTTGAGATTGGCGGTGGCGGCGGTGTTGACTGCCTTGGGAGGTGCGGAAGCGGGTCTAGTTGTGATGAGCTCTGGGATGACTTGGGTACCGGTTTGAAAAAATTCGTGATGCTCCTGTTTTTCGCCATGATTGGTTTCTTTTAAGACATCTAATATCAAAATCCGAGATACAGCGTACTAGAGTGACTTGACTTGAAGCATTTGATGGTCTTGGCAGACCGTTTCTTCCCCGTCACTATTGCAGCTGTCGTATTGAGCGCGTCTCTTTGAAAGCCGAGATAGTTAGTCGCGTCTTCCATGTGCAATCAATTAACGGGGCCCACTTTTACTTTGGTGGGCGTTGCTTCCATTTCCCTTCCAATCGGCTGGTCTGTGGGGCCCGTCCTTCGTTGGCTGGGACTCAGCTCACAAAGTCCTTGCCTGCAGGTTGCAAGAATTCGCAACTGGAACATAATATGGAGTAATGTGCTGGATAACCATCAACCAAGCCGATGTTTCATTGAAATTTACAGATCTGGCAAGTACCAGGTATCTTCCTGTGGTCCAGACCCTGCGGGGGCATCTTGAGTCAGTTCCCGGCGACAGTTACTCCGAGTGTCTTTCTGTTGGAGGTTCTTGTTATATTTGTACGAGGGAAAATGCTAAACTTGAGACCTAAGACAATGCTGCTGGCAAGCACGGGGGTTTGAGACTGCTCCTTTTCGGACCGTCGGCGGTGATTGTTCGAGACTGGAGACGATCCACAGAGAAACAGGTGCCTCAACAAGCTTTGAAACAACTCGGACGTCTCTGTTAGCCTTTGCTTTTTGTGATCACCATCGTACCGGCTACCCGTGTTCCTTTGTCCCTGTCCCACGGGCTGGGATTGCCCAGGTGGGGATGAACAAATGATTTCAAGGGGATTTAGAAAAGAGCGGGCGCATTTGTTGCATGGCGGGAGCCTTATGTGGCCAAGAGTGCGCATAAGTTTGAATGTCGGCGGTTCCTGGATTATGATGAAACCCAGCCCAACAATCGTGAGCAACTGTAACTCGAGGATCCCGGCACAGCAATCACCATCTGGCACAGGAGGAAATCGAGTGGTCGACGTCTCACCATACCCGTCTTTCCCACAAATGACGACACCGTTGGAAACGTCCTGTGTGCGGCACGGGCTATCAAGTTAGGCGGCAGATTTGGACCATACCTTACTAGGTGGCACTGGTGGTCACCGTACCGTACCAAACGGTTGGACGATGAGGTGAGATGGAAAGTAGGACTGGTGATTTCCAAGCTTTGTCTTATTGTCTCCAGAACAAAGCACCCAGCCATTGGATTGACAAAGCGAAGACCGCTGAAACCTTGAGGTTGTAAGCAGAGGAGGCGCATGGGTCCGCATGGGTCCGTGTGAGTTTTCTAGATTAAGCACTGTCCTCATTAGTCGGGCCCCCTTTTGGCACTTTTGTCTTCGGACTTGGCGGCCACCACAGCCATCTGTATTTTTGAGGATCTCCCTCACGACTGGTCCGATCGATGATGCCCAGGACCGAGCCGTTGAATTGGCAGTTGACGACAGCCCCAAGACTCCCAAAACGAGGTTGTGCAGTCGCTTGGCTACAGCTTTAGTGTCTTCTCCGTCTTCCAACCTTCCAACAGCCTTCGATGGGTAGGTGTGGATATCCATGGATTATTAAAAAAGCAGGAAAAAGAAAACGCAACGCTGTTTGCTCGGCGTCGGGTGCCGGGCCAAAACCAAACCCCGAGCGGCGGCCGCAGATCACCAGTCTGAAAACTCACATCATGATGATGGATTGGTGGTTGCGAGAGAAAAAACAAGAATTACTCTTGAGGGCTGAAAACTCAAAATAAGAATCTTTTAAATACCAGACCGCGTGGGAAAAGGCGGGGTGCGCTTGCGCGCACGCGCTTCTGCAACACCAATTCCAGTCTCCCAACATTTCTTGCCTGCTCTGAACCGCTGTGAATTCTGTCTTGCAGCACAAGATCATCATCGACCACCTTTTCCGGCCCAAACTGGCAACTGCCCGAACTCGCCCCCTCTGCATTCTCCGCCCACCCCACACTAAGATTCAGTAGCTTGATGGATTAATAGCAGCAGCAAATCATTCTGGATCCCCAGACGTTGCAGCGAAGAGGGAATGGAATGCATTGGCAATTGGTGAGCGAGGAGTGTTTGGTGATCGGGTATACAACGGCGGACATACAGCCTCCGGTGAGGAGGCGAGAGGAGGCTGAGTGACAAGAGTTTTATAGCTGGATTCCTCTGCGAGGAGGGAGGTCTTCAATGATGGATGATGACATGATGTAATCCAATTCGTGAATAAAGTCAGACAATACGTATTGTTATAAAAATAACGACGCATCTTGCAGCACAGTGCGGTAACAAATACACGGATTTCACACAAGTTTCGGGGCCAAAGGTGTCCGCTCGTAGTGCTGTGACGCCGTAAAATGAGAGCTACGGACCAGGGTGCTGACCAATTCTCAGGGACCTCCTGGGAATTCAGCGGGAACCCCCCGTTCTGTAGTGTGGCCTTCTCGGTGGTTCGCTTTCCAATCCCGCCCGCCCAGCGTGTCCAGGTGCTGGCAACCCAGAGCGTGTCCCTTTTTTCGAATTTGGAGGAATTTTTCTTCTTTTTTCCATCCCTCCTGTTCATGCAATACCTGCAACATCCATCTGGCAGGGAACTCCAGGATTTGGCTTGCGGCTCGACACCATCCCAGACCCGCCTTCTGCGGTAGCGTGGTTCTTCTGTCTTCATCACTGACCGCAAAACCCCGGTTGTTCCGGTTTGCCAACGACTAACGCCTTGACGCCTCCGCCTGCGCATCCATCTAAATCTCGCCTTCAATCCACCACCCTCGACATCCTCCCATACCAACGACAACACACCGCAGTTATACCCAATTGTCGCCATCGTTCATTTTGCTGCCCACGGCCTTGAGACGCGCCCGTCGTTTTCCTCTCGCTGGAATCGCAACGTTGCCACGCGCTCTTTGCTTTTCCCTACAGCTATTTTCGAAACACAAAGCACGCCAAGATACCTTCCCCCTTTAACCCCTAGGCCGTCTTTTAGTCGACCTTTTTCTGTCGTCTCAATCTTCTCCCTCAACACCATCGATCCGGTCTTTAGCAACCATTTCCATTGCCGTGGCGTCAAACTTGCGATCTCGGGCCAATCGTGGCCACCGTGGCCAACAACATTCTGGGGTTAATTGGGCGCTGCCCGTGATTCCCTCTCCGCCATGGCGTCTCTAACAGTGCCCACAAACGAGGGGGACGACGGCGCCGGGCCAGAAATAGCGATGCAGAGGACACGATGGGCTACTCGCAAGATGACGATCAAGAGCAGTTCCCTGAAGCGACTCTCGTTGAAGGGCAGGGTACACAACAGGACGCAGTCGTCGGCTGCCGAGAAGAAAAGAGCATCTGGAGGGTCCGGCTCATCACAGCCAGGCGGTGATGGGCAACAAGAGGAGGAGGAGGAGGAGCATTCGCCAAATGCTGCAGACCTCGAAGGCGGTGCCGCCCCACGGAAACTGTACTTCGGTGTGCCATTACCAAAGGAACTTCAAAATGAGGAAGGACAGCCGTTTCAACAGTATCCACGAAACAAGATTCGAACAGCAAAATACACGCCATTATCATTTATTCCTAAAAACCTTTTCTTCCAGTTTCAAAACATCGCAAACATTTTTTTCCTTTTCCTTGTTATTTTAGTTGTAAGTACTCGTGTTGCCCACCCAGCCCTCCAACACTAACCACCGCGAATTGCAGATATTCCCCATCTTCGGTGGTGTCAACCCCGGACTAAACGCAGTTCCTTTAATATTTATTATTTGCGTCACCGCTGTCAAGGACGCAATAGAAGACTACCGGCGCACGGTTCTGGATAACGAACTGAACAACGCGCCTGTTCACCGTCTGCTGGGCGTCGAAAATGTGAATGTGGAGGAGGACAATGTTTCGCTGTGGCGCAGGTTCAAGAAGGCAACATCTCGCGTGTTTGGAGCATTATGGCATTCGATCGAGGGGTTATGGAAGAAGGACGAAGACGCGCCCGCGTATAAAAGCTCTGGACCGGCCGATCCTCGCATGTCTATCGAAACGAGAACAACTCCGTGGGAATCGGTAGCGTCGCCAATGTCACGCAACTCGTTTGTGTCCGCCCAGGAGGAGATTCAGATGACGCCAGTGCCATCGCCTCTACCGCGGAAGCCCGAAGAGATGCCTAGCATGTCGACCACGATCGAAAATGAGGCTATGCTCCTTCAGACCTTGCAGGGAGACCTTTTGAACCAGGATGTTCCGATCTCTGGCAAGGCTCGCTTTCACAGGGACGCTTGGAAGAGCTTGGTGGTCGGTGATTTTGTTCGCATTTATAATGACGACGAGCTCCCGGCTGATATCATTATTTTGGCAACATCTGATCCAGATGGCGCTTGCTATGTGGAGACGAAGAACTTGGATGGCGAGACTAATTTGAAAGTTCGCTCTGCCCTTCGTTGTGGTCGATCACTGAAGCATGCCCGCGATTGCGAGCGAGCCCAGTTCATGATCGATAGCGAGCCCCCGCAGCCAAACTTGTACAAGTACAACGGCGCCATCAACTGGAAGCAGAGAGTTCCATGGGACCCCAAGGGCGAGCCGAGAGAAATGTCTGAACCCATCACCATCGACAACATGCTTCTCCGTGGGTGCAATCTCCGAAATACTGAGTGGGCTCTGGGTGTTGTCGTTTTTACCGGTCACGACACAAAAATCATGATGAATGCCGGTATCACCCCGAGCAAGCGGGCTCGTATCGCCCGCGAACTGAACTTCAACGTTATCTGCAACTTTGGAATCCTGTTAGCCATGTGCCTTGTGGCGGCGTTTGCCAATGGCGTCACTTGGGCCAAGACGGATGCATCGCACTCCTTTTTCGAGATGGGGTCGATTGGAAAGACCCCTGCCATGACTGGATTTATCACATTTTGGGCTGCCGTCATCGTTTTTCAGAACTTGATTCCTATCTCACTGTACATTACGCTCGAAATTGTGAGGACCGCGCAGGCCTTCTTCATTTACAGCGATCTCGGAATGTACTACGAGGAGATTGATCAGCCCTGTATTCCAAAGTCTTGGAACATCTCCGATGACGTTGGTCAGATCGAGTACATCTTTTCGGACAAAACAGGCACGCTCACCCAAAATGTCATGGAGTTCAAAAAGGCAACAATCAATGGCCAACCGTACGGCGAAGCTTACACAGAAGCGCAGGCTGGTATGAACAAGAGATTGGGAATCAATGTGGAACAAGAAGCAAAAAATATCAGAGCCGAAATCGCTGATGCCAAAGTGAGAGCACTTCGGAGTCTCCGTGCGATTCACGACAATCCATATCTCCATGATAGCGACCTGACATTCATTGCTCCTGATTTTGTCGAAGACCTTGCTGGTAAGAACGGGCCCGAACAACAACAGGCGAACGAGCACTTCATGTTGGCGCTCGCGCTTTGTCACACCGTCATCGCTGAAAAGGTGCCCGGCGATCCGCCTAAGATGCTTTTCAAGGCCCAATCTCCCGATGAGGCTGCTTTGGTGGCAACGGCTCGAGACATGGGCTTCACGGTGCTTGGCTCGACGAGTGAGGGAATTACTGTCAATGTCATGGGCACCGACACGCATTATACCGTTCTCAACACTATTGAGTTCAACTCGAGCAGGAAGAGGATGAGCGCAATCGTCAAAATGCCGGATGGCAGGATCTTGCTCTTCTGCAAAGGCGCCGACAGTGTCATCTATGCACGCCTCAAGAAGGGCGAGCAGCAGGAGCTCCGCAAAGAAACGGCTAAGCACCTGGAGTTATTTGCTGTGGAGGGTCTGCGTACTCTTTGCATCGCTCAGCGCGAGCTTACGGAGCAGGAATACCGTGAATGGCGGAAGGAGCACGATCTGGCAGCTACCGCTTTGGAGAACCGTGAGGAGAAACTCGAGGAGGTCGCTGACCATATCGAGCGGGAGCTCACCCTGCTAGGAGGTACAGCCATCGAAGACCGTCTCCAAGACGGTGTTCCAGACACCATTGAGCTGCTGGGCGATGCTGGTATCAAGTTATGGGTCCTCACTGGCGACAAGGTTGAAACGGCTATCAATATCGGCTTCTCGTGCAATCTCTTGAATAACGACATGGATCTTCTTCGCATACAAATTAACGAAGATGAGAGCGGCATGTCCTCGGAGGAAGATTATCTTGCCTTGGCTAAAGAGCAACTTGAAAACTACCTGGCGAGATTCAACATGACTGGCAGCGACGAGGAGCTTAAGAACGCTAAGAAGGACCATGAGCCGCCTGCCGCTACTCACGGTCTCGTTATTGACGGTTTTACTCTTCGATGGGCTCTCAGCGATTCGTTGAAGCAGAAGTTCTTGCTCTTGTGCAAGCAGTGCAAGTCGGTGCTCTGCTGCCGTGTCAGTCCCGCCCAAAAGGCTGCCGTGGTGGCTATGGTCAAGAATGGCTTAGACGTCATGACGCTCTCAATCGGTGATGGTGCCAACGACGTTGCCATGATCCAGGAGGCCGACGTTGGTGTCGGCATTGCCGGCGTGGAAGGACGCCAGGCTGCCATGTCTTCTGATTATGCTATCGGCCAATTCCGCTTTTTGCAGAGACTGGTTCTCGTTCATGGTAGATGGTCCTATCGACGCTTGGCGGAGTCGATTAGTAACTTCTTCTACAAGAACATGATTTGGACCTTTGCCATCTTCTGGTTCCAGATCTTCTGCAACTTCGACATCGCCTACATTTACGAGTACACCTACATTCTCATGTTTAACCTGTTCTTCACTTCGGTCCCTGTCATTCTCATGGGTATCCTTGATCAGGACGTCAGTGACAAGGTCTCCCTAGAAGTGCCCCAGCTTTACCGGCGCGGCATTGAACGGAAGGAATGGACTCAGACCAAGTTTTGGTAAGATATTCGACTTTGTTGGCTTGCTATTTCGTAACCTCTTTGCTAACCACTCATGATGCAGGCTCTACATGGCTGATGGTGTCTATCAATCTGCGGCCTGTTTCTTCATTCCTTTCGTCTTCGTTACCTTGACAGCTACAGCGGCTGGAAACGGGTTAGATATCGCAGAACGGACGCGCCTTGGTTGCTACATCGCACACCCGGCTGTTATCACCATCAACGCCTACATTCTGATCAACACGTACCGATGGGATTGGCTTATGCTGCTTGCAATCTTCATCAGCGACATTTTCATTTTCTTTTGGACCGGTGTGTATACGGCTAGTACCTTCGCCGCCACCTTCTATCAGGCCGCACCCCAGGTCTACCAGGAGTTGACTTTCTGGATGTGCTTCCTGGTTACGCCGGCTATCTGCCTGCTTCCACGGCTTGTGGTCAAGTGCATCCAGAAGGTGATGTTCCCATTGGATGTGGACATCATTCGGGAGCAGGCCAAGAATGGAATGATTGACGACACAGACGGGGCGACAGCTGCTTCAGGAGCGGCAGAGGGTCTCGAGGGTACTTCAACTGGCTCCTCAACATCATCGGGCAAGTTGTCGGGCAAGCTTTCCAGCAGGAGCAGGAAGTCAAAGCATCAACAATATGCGAGCGTGGACGAGGACAGGCGACCTATTTATCCTCCGTCTATCGCCACACACAACACGCGTACTCAAAATGGAAGCGACGGCACCAATTATATGATGCATGGCAGGCCGTCAATGGAACTCCAGGAGGACGAACCAGAGCGAGTACAACCAGAACGAGCAGTGGCCCGGCCGTCAATAGAGCGCACCAGACCATCATACGACCGTGTTAGACGATCTATGGACAGGGTGCGACCAAGCTTCGAGGCCAGTAACGACTTTACCTCGGCGGCGCGCCTCAGCAGGATCGAGTCTACACATTCAGCTCAGGGTCTGCCGGGTCAACGGCGATTTAACCTGACGACGGTGAGGAAGCGAGGGCTTTCTGCATTTTCCAAGAAGAGCATTGAAGAGCATTGAGTTTTTGTGGTTGGATTCGATTGTATATTATAATCTGTTTTGCATGGCGGGGCGTGGTCGCTTATGCCTTTTTTTTCTCGCTTCGGCAGCTGATTCTCCCTGACTTGGGTTTTTTTTGTTTATTATTTGATATCCCGGATGTCCTGAAGCATCCACCCACATCGATGATTTTGGAAGTGGAGGAGAATGGAGGAGGCAAGAGTTTTGGCTTCATGGTGGAAGACTGTACGGGTGGTGGATTTTAAAAGTTGCTCATGCTGATGGAACAACGTTTGTTTTTACATGGAATTGCGTGTCATTTTGTGTTTTGACAGATGACAGAGAGAGAGAGAGAGAGAGAGATATTTCCTTTTTCCCTGCTTGATGCTTTTCCTTGTTATCTCTCACACTCTCTGATCAATGAAGCCGGCGTTTGGATGGAATATCCTGTTTTTCCCCTTTTTTCTTACCCTTTTCCCAGCTTAAGGGCGTGGCGGTCGTTGTGGGTCGCGGGCTCAACGAAGACGTTTTTGGTTGCGCTACCGTTTCTTGAAAGACTCATTTTGCATACATCAATTATAAACAACATAGTTACTGAGATCCCACTCACTTGGAGTTCATGTCCGTGATTTGCATGTTGATATCAAGTGCACATACATACCCCTGAGTAGGTGGAGGACCCCTGTCGCTTTCCCCTGCCAAGAATGGGCCAACAAGCAAGGACCCACCAAAAAAGTGGTGTGAGCAATGTCTCATTCGATCGTGTGCCGCGTCGAACGTGGATAGAAACTCTTCTCTTCCACTTTGGACAACTCATCACTTCAAACCCCTTAACGAGGCAGAAGTTTGTCTGCGATTTCGCCCTGCACAGCGCAAATCGCAACAATGGCTGCCGAAGAAACAAAAACACTGCTGGAACAGCTTCGTCTGGCTCTGCAAGACAAGCTGTAAGTGGCAATTACAGATCACCGCCCCTATAACTCGGCCCAAGCATGCTAACATGGCTTTTTGCAGACCGGTTGATATTCCCGAGAACGCCTGGCCATTCGTTTGGACGGGCGTTGGATTATTGGTCTTTTCCTACATAGCTCTCCGTGAGAACGACCAGCCCATCCGCTATACCGTTGCGTCTCCCAAGCTTCCGGAGAAGGTCGAGATCCTGGACAAGCCAGCTATCAAGGTGCGCCCGCCGCTCACCTCTTGACGTTTCCAGCGACCGTGGTGGCTAACGGTTTTTTGCTTTGAAAACAGACATCGGGTTCATCTGCAATTCAATGCTACGCCCCGGCAACCGGTCAATTCCTCGGTCTCGTGAACCCCTCAACGCCAGACGCCATCGATGGCGCCATTGAGCAAGCTCAAGCTGCTCAGACGAAATGGGCTACCACATCGTTCCGCGAGCGCCGCGCCGTCCTCCGCTCCCTGCTCCAATACGTTCTCGATAACCAAGAGGAGATCTGCCGCATTGCTTGCCTTGATTCCGGCAAGACGAAGGTGGACGCGCAGCTGGGAGAGATTCTCGTCACAACTGAAAAACTGAAATGGACTCTGGAACACGGCGAGAAGGCCCTCCGGCCTGAAAGCCGCCCGACCAACCTGTTGATGGCCTACAAGCGGAACTCGGTACTCTACGAACCCCTCGGCGTTGTTTCTGCCCTGGTGAGCTGGAACTACCCCTTCCACAATCTCATCGGCCCCATGATCAGCGCCATCTTCTCCGGTAACGGTATTGTTGTAAAGGTCTCGGAGCAGACCGCCTGGAGCTCGGCATACTTCACCAACATTGTCCGCGGCGCTCTCGTTGCCCACGGGCACGACCCCGCTCTGGTTCAGACACTCGCCTGCTGGCCTCAAACCGCCGGACATCTCACCTCTCACCCTGGAATCAGCCACATCACATTTATTGGATCCCGCCCCGTCTGCATCAAGGTCGCCGAGTCCGCCGCCAAGGCTCTCATCCCCGTCTGCGCCGAGCTCGGCGGTAAGGACGCCTCCATGATCCTCGACAGCGTGAGCAAGGGTGACCTCCCTCGCGTGATTGAGACTCTGCTCCGCGGCAGCTTCCAGGCTTCAGGCCAGAACTGCATCGGCATCGAGCGCATCATTGCTGCCCCGGCCATCTACCCCAAGCTTGTGGAGCTGCTCGAACCGCGCGTCAAGGCCCTTCGCCTAGGCCCGACGAAGGATGTTGGTGCCATGATTTCTGATAACTCGTTTGACCGCCTGGAAGACTTGATCGCCGATGCCGTCTCCAACGGCGCCCGTCTCCTGGCTGGCGGGAAACGGCATATCCACCCAGAGCATCCCAAGGGCCACTACTTCACCCCAACTCTGCTCGTCGACGTGACTCCCGATATGGCTATTGCCAAGGAGGAGTGTTTCGCTCCCGTCATGGTTATCATGCGGGCTCCCTCGGATTCCGCCGAGGATATCCTTGCCGTTGCCAACGCTCCAGAGTTTGGTTTGGGCAGCTCGGTTTTCGGTTCCGATTCGGACCCGAGGATCAAGAAGATTGTCAAGCACATCAAGGCTGGCATGATTTCTGTCAATGATTTTGGCGCTACATATGCTACCCAGTTGCCCTTTGGCGGCGTTGCTGGATCTGGTTATGGTCGTTTCGCTGGCGAGGAAGGATTGAGAGGTTTGTGCAATGTCAAATCGGTCTGCGAGGATCGCTTCTCTTGGATGGGCATCAGGACTTCGATCCCGCCGCCGATGCGGTACCCGGTGCCGGATCAGGATAGGAGCTGGAGGTTCGCCAGGGGGGTTGTTGAGCTCGGGTATGGGATTGGACTCGGTAGGAAGATTGGTGGTCTGTTGGGTATCGTGAAGAATAGCTAAGAGGGGAGTTTGGTATGTAATATGCTGGTTGGAAGATATATATATATATATGATGAAACGAGAGGCAGTTGGGGGAAAGTTAATGTGAAATATAAAGTAATATATAATGATCATAATCTTCCGTGTTCTCCTGGCGGCCGAAGACTGTCAATGGTGAAATTTTCAATTCCATTGAATGATGGCTCGATTTCTTGATGCTGAACACTCCATGTTTTGGATGCCTAACCACCCTGCAGACTCTAAACCAATCACCCCCGGCCGAGAGGTTTGTACATAAACAATGGTGTGTTGAATTAGCGCAGGCCCTGGTAAGTCCTTCCTTCTTTCCCAGATGACGCAGCCAAATGACGCCCTTTTTACTCCCTGGTGAGCTTCCAAAAGAAAAGAGGAAGAAAAAAACTAACTCCTTCGCAGCGCAGCCCCAAAGTCAGCAGAGATCTGGGCTGATCTGATCCAGTTTGAGCGAACTTCCAGTTTATAGGTAGGTAGGTAGGTAAGGTAAGGTAAGGTAAGGTTGGGATCGTCGCGTTGGCTCGCCCACCGCCTCCTCTCGGAAAACGTCCACGTAACATCCTTACTTCAATAGAGTGCGCGCGCACGCCTCAGCTCCCGTCTCCCGTTTTTGTGAAAGCACGAACACGATTATGGACATAGTTGCAATGCGCGGCGGTAATTACTGGGGTATACGTGCTGGGCCCAAGTATTATATAATTGACGACCTGAAAGGTGCTTTGTTTGGTGTTGATATATATATATATATATATATATATATTGGCCTCATATCTGAATTAAAAAAAGAAAGAAAGAAAAAAAAATGGATTTTCATGGGCGGCCATAATATTTATCTGATGGAACTGGAAAATGATCAAGTTGTATCAAGGCGTGGTTACAGATTGTTAGGATGAGGGTATCATGTGTGTAATATATATATATATCTATAGAAACATGAGGGAAGAAATTATGCCATGTCGGATACAGGTTATTCAGCTGAAAAAAGGAAGGAAGGAAGGAAGGAACTCCTGTCCAAGTCCGTCTCTCCGGGTTCTTAGTCGGTTACGTGATGTGGTATTAGAATCTACCTATACCTCTACCTTATACATATGTAGAGGTTTTTGCCAGGGTTTTTGTTTCGGGAATTCTTTTTGTATAAATTATTTTTCTGATACTTGTGTCTGGTTTAGAAGGTAATTTGTCGACTTTTGAGTTGGTTGTTACAGTACTGCTATCAGATGGGAATCAATCAAATGGCAAAGTTTGAGCAGTGAGTAATAAAAGTCGGAGATCCTTGAAGAATCATAGAATAAATAAATAAAATAAATAAAAATCTCGAATACCAGAAGAGATGCTTATGGCTGGTTTGCCGGAAAGCAGCTAGTTCGGACCCGTTCCTCCGTTATAAGTAAGGATCTCTCCGTTCCGGCCGGTAGGTGGATACCGGTGCCCAGCTCTCCGGGAATTTGGAGCACGGCCGAGGACCAGGGGTTATCCCCATTCCATTGGCTGCTTCCTTTGTGGGGAAATGTGAGCGGGATTGAGCAGTTTATCAATGCGACTTCGGGGCACTAGCGCGCTGCAATGCACCAGTGCTTTTGACGCTCAAGCGATATCAAACAAGAGATGCTGATGAGTGAGAATCGCGTTGTCTTCAGTCCCGCGACCCCTTCCTTCCGTCAAGGAACAAGATCTGGTGATGATTACGAGGCGTCCAAGAGATTCTTTTTCATTGATCAAGGTTTTTCAACATCCAAGCATCAGGTACTGTACAAGCGCATCGTTTTTTCCCATCGTGATACCTATTCCTATTCCCTGCCATGCATATCGCTAAACACCAAATACCATCAAAATATAAAATCATTAAATGAGATCGCCCATCAGTGATCTGAACTCGAAATGTACCTTCCAACGAGAAGGCTTCCGAGAAAAGTGCCGCCGAGGATAGATAAGAAGAATCCGACGTTCATCGTCATGACCGCCAACATTCTTGTTTCGCAGATGTTAGCAAATCACAATTTCCAAATGTCGGACGGACAGTTTTGTCTGTAACTTACAGCAGATAACCAACGGCGGCAATGACAGTATCGATAACAGCCCTCAAAGGATCCACGCTAAGTCTCCATGGCCTCTTGAAGGATGTATGCCTCTTAACCACCATCACGTTCTCCTCGAGACCGTTCTCACTCAGTACTGCCGTCTTGGCCAACGAGTTTTCGCTCAGAGTCTGTGCCAGCGGCGCCTTTCCGTTGACAACAACGAATCGGCGGTTGAGCTCTTTGTCGAGCCACCGTTGTTCCTGCCACGCCTTGGCAGCCAACAAGGCGCGGAAGATGATGGCTAGGACAATGAGGAAGATGCACGTTCCCGCGTAGGCGCCGGCCGTGGTGGGCGTCCATTTTTCTGAGTACAGCGACGTGGCCATCGAGGTTTGAAAGATCGACATCATGGATGCCGAGTGCCCGCCACTGCTCCCGTGAGCGCCTGCCATTGAGGAGGATGCGGCGGTGGAGGCGGATGTGGAAGTGGAGGTATCGTGGCCGGCGTGTGATTCGGCGCCATGTCTGGCGTATAATAATGATGGATCCATTTTCGTTTGGTGGTTTATATGGGGATGAGATCTAGAAAAAAAAAAGGGGGATGATGTTTAGGACGAAATGTTGTGTCGTGGAAACCCCGTAATAATCGTCACGTCGAGTGTTCGGAAATTGAGCGAAAAAGTTTGGAGAGAAACAGGTTGTGTATTATATTTCTGATTGAGCAAGTTTTATGTTTGTTGATGGATGAAACCTGTCTGGAAGAGGGTGATCATGCGTGAGGATTCGGCAGCAAAGATACTATGTTCGGCAATGCGATGGTCCGGCCTCCTCACTCCTCATTCCCATGCCGCTCCTCCTTCCAGATCTGAAAGAAACATGCTCAAAATGTGTGGGGGGACCGGTGAGATGCGGGGGCAGGAAGGTGTCAAGTGACAGGGGGTCTCTGTGCCTCGTCAAAATGTCAGAAGTCTCCCAGAACATGGTAAATCAAAGTATCACGCAGAGAATAATGTTCCGAGACCTCAAAGTCATTCAGGAAGTCATATGTTTTGTTTCGTGCATTCCTTCAGCTATTCGAGGCAGACTCCTCGAGATGGAAGAGGAACGGGATTGAATCTTCTTGAAAGAAGAGTGGGGTCTCTCCGGCAGTCGAAGTACCAGCACAGTACCTTCTCCAAGCATCTCAGATCCTCAATCCCTGTCCCCCCAAACCAGTAACTCCACCACCACATCAACGTCAACGTTGCTGCTTCATCTGATATCGTCTCTTCATATCAAGTCGCCGTCATGCAGAATTACAAATTGCATCCGATGGACATCCAGCCGGCTGTGGTGGGACCATCGCAGCGCGGTGAGATTGAATGCGGCCGTTCTCAGGACCAATCTCATCCGTTTGGTTTAACCGCACATCTGCAACATGTAATGTCTGCTCATCAGGCTATCCGGGTGGGCGGAGACTCTTGTTATGTAAATCGGTTGGACAAGCCCGCAAAATGCACAGTTGCATTTTACTAAATCCGATGGCGTGGACCCCAATGCCTATTTCGACGACATCACTTCCTCATGTTTGAAGCCATCGCCATCTCCGCCCCAACTGCACTACAAGCGATGAGCCGAACCTAATCCAATACACACATCTTTCATTTACTCTAGTTTCCCACACGATCAATCAGAGACATGTCGAAATTGGATAGAGGCTCTGGAGACTCTTGTGCAACCTTCCAGACCATCAACAGATATGACCAGGGGGGGGGGGGTTGAGCACCGAGACAGGACAACGGCGCTCCGGCGAGCATGCCCGTCACGGACTTAGCATGTTTCGAGAAAATCGCTTTTCTCGCCTATTGGCCTTACCGTCTCTGATCAAGCACGGTGTTTGGCAGTTGGGGAGTCCAGATGTTGTCAAGGAAACCGTATACCATAAAGCCGTGAGAGCGGACGAATAGAGTGGGGAATTGAGGGTTGGGTAACAGTTAGCGACAGGGAAGCAAAGAGGGACAAGCACAACTCTCACCAAACCGCTGATCAGAAGCCTCTAATTCAGCCCAAAACTTGAACGATGCCGCCACACCCGCCAGACAACGTCTGGACATCCATCCTCTTGGGTTTCAAGTTTGAGGTTGTTCATGGGGCAGCGTCGATTAGGGCTGCTGGGGCTTGGGTTAGGTTGGCTCCCGTCTGGATCTCAGCCTCTTGTCGATCTGGCGTCAAAGCCGTCCGCCACAAAAGAAAACGGCAGCCGCCCGAAGACTGGGCATGAGGTGTCGGCTGTTCTCGGACCACCCACTGACAGAGAGACCTCACGACGCCTGGCTACCGGCGCGGGCATACAATGCGCGATTGCACAATCGAGCTAGGCCCTGTCTGGATGAAAATTCACCTCAGACTGTGTACATTCATTCCGCACAGTATCACCAAAGTCAAAGGGCCCTTGAGGACCAGCTGTGAATCTTGGCAGAGATTCCGCAACTCCTACGTCTACCCCTCCCTCCAAAACGGGCCATTATTGCTCTGTGAACCAATGGCGGTTTTCGTGGCTGCCACACCATCGAAATCATTAGCTCGAGATCGGTGAACGGATTACTCCGTCAAGAGGGTCTCAAAGTTGGGGGGACATGGCTCCTCCTTTCAAAACTGCTACTTGGAAAACCCGAAAGTCAAAATGGCAGTCAATCAAGCTCTTCTCATGATGCAGTCAGACGGCGAAGGTTGAAGGAGAAGACAGTGGCAGGATCCGTTCCCACATATCCGAATCTGACCCAGCGACGCGGTCACGGCACCTGTGGAGATGACCTCCCTTTGCCCACCTCCTCTTCGGTCTGGATTGGCGTTAGTCCTTGTCACACACGCGCACGCGCTCTCTCTTCTTGCTGCGGTCCAGGGGGACATGATGCATGCGCTAGATTCGAGTACCGAGAGTGGTCCGCCAGTCCTAAATGCAGATTCCCTGACGATGGCTTGGGGGAACCATGGCCGCCATTTCCTAATCTGGGAGATGGGCTGAGCTGAACGCCATAGCCCTGCCTGCCGCGGTGCCCCGGCCAGCTAACCACCACCACCACACCCACCTGTTCCTCGTCAGGCCTCTGGCGCTTGTTCTCTGCAAAATGGGGGTGTTTCATTGCGATGTCTTGCCTTGCCCTTGCTGTGAGCACCTCTGCTCCCGCCTTTCACCAAAGAAGGAAAGGTTTGGTACGACTTGAATTAAAAAAAGAATAAAAAGAGAAAATTTTCAAAAAAAGGGAAATGTGAGGTGATGTAACATTGGGCTTGGAGCCTTGAGGGGGAGAAAGACGTGATCCCATGATCCTTCCTTCTCGAGAACGTGTGAGATCCAGACACACTGTCCGTCCCTTATCCGTCATCCCGCGGGAGGAACATGGTAAGGATATCGGCTTCGGCCTCAAAAGAACCTCCTCCTCTCTGATTTCTCGAATTGATCCAGGGGGCGACCGAGCCACATCCGGCAAGCATCTCGACGAACCTTCAGCCGCAGCGTGTAAAAGACAACGGTGGAGAGAAACCCCGGCCTGGCAATATTCCGATCAAGGGGTGTGGGAGAGAGAAAGATTGAACACGCAAAAAAAGAAAATAATGGTCATGAAAAACGATTAGGATCTCTGACACCATTGAAAGAAGCATGCAGTGTGTGTAGCTTCTAAGTTGGTCAGTTAGCCCCCACACCCCAAACCCTTCGCACTTTCCAAACCGCCCTCCGTGCTGATCATTCTAACTGTCAGTTCCAAGGGGAAAAAAAGAAGGAAAAAAACAGTAGTCAGCAACACAAGGACATCCACCCGTCCACAAAACCCAACAGCAACAGCAAATCGGATGCGTCTCCAACAGGATGGTAGACAAGTCATCATGTAAGCCGGCGGTAGTCATCTTTTAGGCGGTTTGGGGGTTGAAGGATTGGGGAAAACTCCTTCCCATGATGATTATGATCATGATGCTTTGCTTGTTGGGTGCCTAGAGAGAGCAAAAATGTGATATGCGAGTGTGAAACGGACAAACATCCGGTATACAAAAGTACTTCTCCTTGATAGGTAAGCAAGGAAGCAGCCAACCCAAACAAGAAAAAGCAACATGAACCGGTGTGATATCCCCCCCCCTTCCTACCTTCCTGCCTTCCCACCTTCCCACCTTCCCGCCCCGGTCATTGTTATTAGCATGTATGTAATAGGATTGGGAAAGGAAGGGAAGGGATTATCCCGGTCGTGTTCCCCCTCTTCCAGGTGTTCATGGGAGGTGGTAGGGAAAAAAAAAAAAAAAAAAGAGATCTGTGTGGGGGTTCCGGTAGCAGGTATTGTATGTATGTACATTACAAGCATGTATTATAGTGCGTGTCGTCCCATGTCATGTAAGAGGAAGCTGGAAGCATGATGCGTGAACGGGGGGTGGCCAAGAAAAAAAGAAAAGAAAAGAAAAGAAAAAAACAAAAAGAGAGAGAGAGAGAAAAGGAGAAAGAAGAAGAATCTTGCGCGCAAAAATTGTGATGGAACTTACACACTACATACATACATACCTACATACCTACCTGACTGGCTGACTTTTTTTGAAATACCTGACCTGACCTGACCTTGACCTATGGATGGTCCGTAGTGTAGGTACAGTACTGCACACACACCAAAAAGCCCTTGCCATGCCATCCGGATCCTTCCCCCGCGATGATGACCCACACACACACACATTCTACACGAAAAGAATCCTACACAATAATGATGATGATGATGATTATGATGATGATGATGATGATGATGTTTTGTGATACAACCATCCTTACTAAAGAAGAAACCAAACTTTCCACACCGACAAACTCAAAGGCACCAACACGAAAAAACCAACCAAAAAAAACCAAAAAAAACCAACAAGGCTCAGTGGGAGGAAAAAAAGAGGTGCGCTTTCCGACCCCAAATCCATCCTTCTTCCCCCAACTCCCAAGCCACACACACACACACACACACACACACAAACATCTGGATGTTTCCGGATCCTATTGTATCCCTCACTGGCTCACTGGAAGCGAAACAAACCCAAGCCATTGGAATGTGTTTTTTTTGTTTTTTTTATATATATATTTTAGCGGACGACTTCAGCACAATATCTATCCAGGCAATTTTTGTGTTTTCAAAAATGGCCAGTTCATATTCTTGAAAAAAAAGGCGCACATCATAAAAGTGATAATAAATTGTGTGCCAAAAGTCCTATCTATTGCATATATACCAAGTCAGAAGTGGGCTACACAAAGGATATACGACCCCAAAGCCATTGTCCTTGTTTTTCCCACTCTGGTAGCAGACCACCCAACACACAAGGAAAGGAGTCCGCTGCTTGGCTTGGTCAAATCGCTATACAAAAAAGAAAAGAAAGCAAATTAAACATGTTTAAAAAGACAACGACGACGACGACAACAACAACAACAACAACAACAAGACCATTCTTCTGGTTTTGCTGGCATGAGCAAAAAAAGAAGAGAAGCAGTGGAAAAAGAAATGACAAAACGCCCGTTATCCCTTTCCCATTTGATTTGCCCATTTCCATCCATTCATCCGTCCCAATCCCATCCTTATTTCCCAGGTCCAGTTTCCTTCCCGATATAAAAAAATGTCCAGGGTAAGCCTACAACTCCTCGCGATCCATGAGTCATGTTTTTGCCCGCATATAGAAAAGCCATGCCAAAAAATCTGGCCAGTACGGATCCATAAACAGACTCCCAAACAGAAACAACAAAAATGCAAAACAACAGAGTCCGTCATCCCCAAAAACTCGGAGGGGGAGTGAAATGGTATCAAGACCAAACTCCCTCCCTTTACTCGATACAAATTACCATCGTAAAGAAAAGCCAACGAAGTAGCAGAAAACTCAAAAACTCCAACCCAATTTTCCTCGCGTCTTGCGAGTTATCGCCATGTTTGGACTGTAACCTTCTTCTTCTTGCTCGGCAGCTCCGGCGGAAGGTGTATTAACGTGCTTTTTTCGTTCCCTTGTTGACGCTCTCGTCGCCCGGTGCCGAATCGCTGTTGTCATCGGCGCGTGGTTCAGCCGAGTCGCCGTTGTCTGGTTTCTCCCCATCACCGCAGCCCTTTACCAGCTTGTGGCGCTAAATTGGTCAAGTTAGCAAAATGACTTTAGACCCATATGCACTCCCCCGAGTTTTTTTCGTCTTTTTTTTCAGATCACTCACCTTGAGCGCATCTTTTCTCGAAAAGCTCTTTTCGCAAAAAAGACATGGAAATGGTTTAACAGCAAGGTGAATCCGCTTGTGCCGCTTCAAATCGTGGTTGCGATTGAAGCTCTGAGGGCATTGGTCACACCTGAAGGGCCGGTCTTGGTGTGGAGGATGAGCAGCGTGATGTCCATGGTTCATGTACATGGGTTGTGTATATGGCATCCCATAAGGACTGTTGATGATGGTCAAACCCCCTCCTGGTTGATGGAGATTGCTCAAGACTGGCCCAGGGACCGACGGGTATGATTGGTATGTAGCCATGCTGGGCAGGCCGTGGGTTTGTCGTGGCGGGTATTGCGCCTGCGGCAAACCGCCAACACCCGGTGCCAACCGTGGGGGCAAAGAAACCACCGAGCCTGTCGGCGATGCTTCAGTAGGGGATTGTTGAGCGGGGTGGGGTGCAAAAGCAGGAAAGGAGTTCTGCTGTGGTGTCGAACCGGGCGGGTAAAAGGCTCCAGGATTTGGTCGCTGGCCATAGGCGTTGTCTGCCGTCTGTCCTGACACGCCTTGATGGCCATGAGCTGGTGATGGCTGTTGCGGGCCTGGCGGCGCCGAGCCGTTCATCATGGGCTGGGCGAGCCCCGACGGCTGTGACGAACCCAGAATCGGAGCACCCCCTGCTCCTCCTCCGCTGCCGCTGCCACCGTTACTTCCGCCGGGAACTGGGCTCGGGAAAGATTGTTGCTGGTCCTGGTACGAAGTATTAGACAGATTCTCGCCGTTTGGCGCGGTTGGCGACGAGCGTGAAAATTGTTGGACAGAAGGCGATGCAAGACCGTTCTGGTAGGATCGATGAGGAAACGATGGCCCCTGGGGGGCTGGGTTTGAGTATGCGTATCCTGGCTGCTGTGAGCTTCCTGGTGTCGACCAGGAGCCGTGGGGCGCGTAGTACGATTGCCCGCCAGGCGATTGTGAGCTATTACCGCCGCCGTTCGATGGTGGAGGACCGATCCCATCCGGCATTGCTCCTGAAGTGGGATGGGTCAGAATGTTGGTGCTTGCGGCACTAGTAGTGGTGAAGGGGGAAGAAGGGACAGCAGGGGAAGACAGTGAATCTGAGGGTGCCCCCCGAGGACCACCATTTGTGAGCGGGGGGATGCCCCTTTCAGTTCCCTGGTGGCTCCCACTCGGGTTGGGCATTGCTGATGAGAAATAGTGGGAGTTTCGCGTACTTGGTATGTCCGAGGAAGAAGGAGGAGGCAGCGAATAGTGTGGCAAGGAGGTCGGCCCTGCCAGGTGCCTTCTGGTTGCGATGCTCTGGGCCTCCATACTACTGACAGCCTCCAGGCAGTGGTGTCAAGATCTCGGATTGATAGATCTCGACGTCGCTTCGAGGTGCTGGACACCTCACTGGGGTTTGGGTATCGTCAAGGTCAACGATGTGGCCGTCCTCGCTAACGTCGTAGTCGTAGTCGTGGTCGTGTGTTCGTTGGCGTCGTGCCGCGTCAGTTTCCCTACCGGTTGCTTTGTATACAAGCAAGCGTGGAGGATTTGGAGAGAAGAAGATCAGCCGAGGCGTTCGACGGACGGTTTGTGTGCGGATGGTGGGCAGAGGCCGTTATGCTTTCTCTTCCCAGATTGGTCTTTTATGGTTTGCCAGCTATCAGTCTTCAAGACCTCAAGGTTGGTTGAAGGGTCCACAGAGAGCAAGATAGAAGCGCTTGGTGACGTGCCGAAGTTTGGTCGGGTCCACGGTTCCTGATAAGCCGACAGAACGACAGCTCCTTTATTTTTTAAGCTTTCGGTGCAGAGGTGGTGATGACAAGGTTGACAAGACGAGTGGAGCGTCGATCACTTTGATGGCGTCCGCCGAAATACGGTATTATATGAATGGCTCCCAATTATTGGCAGTTCTCGGGTTCAAGACCCTGTCGGTCCAGGTCCCAAGTTGTCCGGGTCCAGGTCCAGGATCCAGGATCCAGGGTGTGCATGGAGGTCAAGGCCAGGACGAGCCAGCGGCTGACTGTTTACCCTGCGAGAGCCCTGCGAGAGAAAAGGCGTCCGTCCAAGGCCTCTCTCATGAGCGGGTACGAGCGCACGAACGGCGGGCCGGTACTTGGGAAGCCCTGATGGAGCCCTGGAGCCCTGGAGCCGTGGGAGCCTGGGGGAGGGGGTGGTGACTTTTGGGGACTCGTGCCTCGTGCTTTGTGCTGTTGACGGGGGGGTGTGCGGCGCGTCCTTTGATTTGGGATTTGGATGGATCAAGCCCACCTGGGCCTCTCTAGCGTGGGTGGGCTGAAAGAGAAGCGACTGGGTTCTGCAAGATGGAGAGATGAGGTAGCCGCCACACCCTTTTGCTGGGACTCTGAGACAAATCGATTTTGAAGAAGAATATCCCCCGTACGGAATGCTTGTAGATGTAGTGCAGTTAAGATATATCAGTCCGAAATTTGAAACCTGCCTCTTGACGGGATGTCGGACGTTGAGATGGATGCGGGATTGGGAAATCAGATCGCTTCATCTAATCCGTGCTCGAATGGCAATGGAAACCTGGAAGGTGCCGTATCGGATGTCTCAAGACGTGGCGCTTGCGTGCGCTGGCTCAGATTGGAAACCACGATACATTTCACGATCGCCCTGAGCCCTGAGCCCGGGCGTGCTTGTCTCTTTTGGACACTCTGCTTAACCTCTGTCTGGCAGCCGTTCCCCCTTACCACGAACTGGCGGTGGACACTACTGACAAGCTTCAGACTGGGACGTGTTCCAGGTCGCAAGTGAGAGGCACGGCAAGAAGGAACCTGGCAGTGACGGTCTGGGTAAGAAAGGAATCCGGAAGGCAGCCAACGTGCTAAACAAAGCGTTCTGAGCCTCTGGAAACATTTAGTCGTCCCCAATAGAAGGGTCTGCATGTAGCAGGCGTGGGTTTGGTGTGGCTTTCTGGGTGGGAGGGAAGGCTCGTGCTTGTTCTGTCTGTCCTCTTTTTTTTTTTTTTTTTTTTTTTTTTTTTTTTGGCGCTGGGTGTTTGTGAGCGTGGGGATGGGCAAGCGGTACTTTCCTTGAGAGATCCCCAAGTTGAGGTATCCGCATTCCTCAGAGGGCACCAGGGGGGTGATTCTACCAGGAGCATTAGAACAACACGCCAATGAGCAACAACAAGCAGCAGAGTCCAAATCCGGTATAGCCCGCGCGTTCTTGAGACCGGAACTCCAGTGAGGGGAAGCTCGCGCCTTCCTCAGCTTGCTTCCAGAATGCCGATCCGAGCAGGACACGAGGGTTTCAAGAGTTTCTCTTCGTCGCCGGACAGCAGCTGGGAAACGATTCATCACAAAATATCTCTGCGCGAATATTCTCACGCCGCAGGTAACCCGGAAGAAAAGAAGAACTTCGGCTGACAGAAGTCTGTCTGTGCCTCTCCCACGCCCACAGTTCTTGCTCTTCCCACCCACCCCCCATGCACAATGATTTCCGGGATGCATCCGCATGCCCCCCTAACCTGGGCCTGCATTTTGACAAGGGGTTTGGCCTCCATTTCATCCCATTCAACTGCATGTATTTCTTATACACACCACTGCGTAATATTATCAGTCAAATCTTGACCCCGTCCAGCCTTTCCATGGGTCATCACTTGGTTGCCGATTTGGTGACAGCCATCACATGATGATAACTGATAATGGCAAGTATTTAGGGTTGAAATGAATAAATGCCTGGTGTATATATATGATAAAAGTAATCAAGTAGTGTGGTTGCTTGCTTGTGCAATTGTGGAGTACTTGAGAGGAATGATGCGCAGCAGGGGAGGGTTGAGAACTCTTCCTCTCAGTGAGAAGAGTCACTTGCTGACACCATTGCTCCCCCATTTGTTGGTTACGCAGTGCTGCAATACGTACCGCCGCCGCCGTCTGAGCGATTGGGAGCTTCCAGGTTGTTTGAGTTTTTCTGATCCAGGAGCGGGCCCTGGTCACCGGTCTCCCCATATCATATGCTTGGCGAAGCATCCCCGACGAGATGCTGTGCTCGATCCGGTCTAGTGTCTTTCCAGCATCGTGGTTGTTGCTGGCGGGTCAGCTTGTGCCCATGTATCCATGTTTCCCCATGTCCCGTCTCTGGACCAGGCCAGACCTCTTGGCCTTTGTATTTGTTCCTTTTCTTTCTTCTCCGACAACTCACGCGTCTATTACGTGGTGCTGTCGCCTTGGCTTCGGGACTGGCGAGACAGTCCACTGAAGACTTGTGCGGAAGTCCCGTCACCAAGTGAAGAATATCTTACTGGGAGGACGACTTGCACATGTACTTAGGTACCTGTTGATTGCATGCAGTCCGAGGCTGGATTGCGCTCATGCGCGCATTTGGTACTCCGTACAAGTGGATTTGCGGAAAGGCAGCCTTCCTTGCGGCACCAGTGCTGGTCCTGGACGAATGCAGTGATTGGAGACCCACAGTGCGTACACTAGGGACATGTGGGGCACATGCGTCTCCCGTCAATCTGATTGAAAGGAACCGACCCAGGAGAACCACTGCAATGCAGCACCGCACCGCTGCTACCCAAACTTCATTCCAGTAGTTATCTGACCGGACAATACTCCGCGGTGTGAAAATGTCCTTCTTGATGCGCGGTACTCACTAACGCTGTGCTTGTGGAAGTTTCTCCAAAAATCAATTGATTGTATGCGTGATTTCCTGGGATTGCTTCCCCCACCTCGTCCCATGCATTCGACCGGATTGACGGTGAAGGCGAGGAGAGGCCACAAGTCCCTCGGATGTCACTGTCAACTTTCACGCACAAAGATACTGCATGACTAACTTTCAGCTCAGGACCCAGCAGAGTTGGATTGCAGCACGTCCCGGAATTTGTTGGATTGGGGAGCCACTTGTCTTTGCTGCAAGATGCTCAGAGTGGTTGCATCTGGCAATCTGCAGTTTCATTCAAGACTCGAAATTTCGAAAACCATTCATCCCGTCTCCTTCTTGCGGTGTGCCCGATTGTGTAGGTAGGCATCATGTCCATCGCAATCACAGCGTGCCCTGTATCCGCGATATTGTGCGCTCTTGACAGCTTCCGAACCGTGCCGCTCTTGGCGGGAATTGGCTTTGAAAAGCTCGTTGGGAAAAGAGGACAAACGGTAAGCCTCCCATTTCCCCACACCGTCTCTGAGTCGCTACATGAGGTGCTTACCGTTGTCCTGGTCAATGGATAGTTATGGTTCTGAAGGTGAAGAGCACCGCGGAACATGTGAGCAGGATGGTTACATTTTCCTCTGATCATCACCCCCATCCCACACGATGCAGGGGCTAAACAGAGGCGTGGGATCTGGCCGTGTATCAAGATTAAATTCACCCCCTCTCTTGGTGTGCATGCCGCAGGAAGACGGAGAGGGAAATGGCTGCGGCACATTTCGAGGTTAGTGTATCGGTAGTGCAGCGTAGACGGCGGACCGTTTTTCTTGTTTGGCGCAGTTAACATATCGAATCCGTCAAGAGCCTTTTTCGCACGGAAGAAGCCATAATTAATGGCGAGGGAGGGATTGAGTATTGAAATGCGACAAATAAAAGAATTGCTGAAAGAACCAGGGGCCTGGGGCGGAAGGAAACAAAAAAAAAGACACTTTCCTCCATTTGGGAAAAATTGACGAGCCTGCTTCCATGACCAACCAATTTGATTCCCCTCAGTCTCGACGAGGTATTGGTGGTGGGCTCGTGGGCAAATGTATTGTTGAAACCACTGACCACCACCCATCAGAATGTTCCCAGTGTTACCCTGAGGTGTGTTTGGGTTTGGCGATTGTTCCCCAAAACAGATGATGCTCGCGGGTCTTCTCGTCTGATCGACCCGTCCTTGGGACCGTAACACCGCATTATTTTTGTGTTACCTAGCGCCTTGGTTGGCAGTGGTTGGGAAGATTCGCGCTTCCAAAAAGAAAGGATTAAATGGGCCATGTTGAATAAAAGGATGGTTGGATGGGTTTTCTGAGAATGGAGAGAAGTACCCGCCATTCGGATGATCGATGGTCGGGTAAGGTAGGTAGCGCAGCTGCATGGCGTCAAAGAAGGTTAATCGCCAACACCGGATGCCGCCTGAACAAGCAGACACCCCACGTCCTCGCCAGCAGGACGTGTGATGTCTGTCATCGAACGATGTCACGGCGGCGGCCAGTCCAAAATGCCTTCAAGCATGTGTCGCAACCGATACTGAGAAATATGTCAAGGAGTCGGGTGCCAGCGATGCTTGATACTGGGGACCCGCAGGAAGGTACGTAGTGCTTTCTGTGGATCCCTGTGATTCTCATTCTCAGCCGGGCCCACGGTTCAGCTGTCCCAAAACAGATCGGAATCCTGGCATCTAATCAACATTTTAAATATCGCTTGTTAATATCACACAGATCAGTTGCGGGTAAAAGGCAAATTGTTGTTTACTGTTCCGTATCGTCGTTGAAGATGAGGCTCCAACCTGGAAGTTCGTGGCGCAAGAATTTTGTTTGGATCTGTCTTGAACATGGCGGGGAAGTCCCGATGGCGTTTCCCTTCTGCTTCGATGGTGGGGCAAGGGGCGCCCCAGCACGCGGGAAGGCTGTGAGCACGGACCCACTCCCCTGGGAAAATCACCCCCGGCCCCGCAGCGTTTCCTCAGACTCGTCTCGGCAAGCCTTTGCTTGGCGGGTGCGTGCTGGGGTAATTTCAGCGATCTCCTTGGCTGGCAAATACCGAAATTCCCATAACCAAAAGGGGATAGATCTATCAATATTTCCCTGCAGGTTATCGGGGGTTGGGGATGTTGCTCAGCTCCCATCGGCTCTCCGTTAAGGAACCACATTGCGTTTGATCTCTTCTGTACCTTGTCCTCCGTACTCATTTGAGAAATCCGGGATCTTTTGCCGCCCAACAAAAAATAAAATAAAAAGCGACATGACCGTAGCCGTTTGGTGTGTGAAAGCCAGCTTTGCTGAAGCCCCTCTCGCCTCTCGCGCCTCTCGCGCCTCTTGTCCCAGCAATTAGGATGAAGGCTGTCACAAAGGCCAACGGCATTGAAGCCATCCCGGCCTGTCCCGTCCCCATTTCCTGGGCCCACGGCAATGAGCTTCTTTCAGACCTTCCGAAATTGGACAGTTCTCCACTTGGGATCGCCCAACATCGAAATCTCAAAAAACTGACATCACACACACATCAGGGCCTGAGAATTGGATTTTTCTGCACGCTTGTTGGCCCTTTTGGGGGGGTCATCTTCACCTGCCAAAATTCGCCCCCCTTATCACCCCGTGTCAAACCTTCCCTTCCGGTTTTAGGGTTTGTCGCGGGATGGCTCGTGCCGGATAAGGCAGCTCTTGAACAAGATTTCAAGGGAAATCGGAACTTTGATGTGGAGTGCTTGTGCCAAACAAACCATCAAATGGCTCGTGCGCTTAGTACATAATATCGTGACCGATTTCACGATAACCTTAACTTTCCTGGTCGGATATCCTCCCACTCCACTACCTTAGTGTAGCCTTGAGTCTAGACCCACGGATCCAAATCATTTGGCTTCGCCTCTCTCGTACATGCAAAGACTCCACCAGCTCGTCCAAACCGGCATCTGACATCCAATACCCGTCCGAAAAAAAGCGGAATAAATAGCTAGACAAACAAACCTTATGGCTCCGTTTCCACGTTCCCTTTCGACCTTTTCTCAGACACACAGCATGTATTATGTATAGGTACGTGCACATACATGATCCAAAGATACCTGAGGTCCTCGGGTCCCTGCATTCTCTGAGAGACACGAACCCCCACCCCCCCCCCCATCTGCTGCCTTGTTGCAAAGAGAATCTCGGGTCAAAACCAAACATCTATCATATTTCCAATTGCTACTCAAGGACCGCGGTCGGCAATTAATCGGATACCGTATGCGTTATAATGAAGTGGATGCCATCTCGTGTGTGAGAGTAAATATACGAGCTCAGGTATAGTCGTATCGTCCCATGGAAAAGCAAACTTTTTGCCTCCCGTAAAAAGCAAAAACCAAGAAAACAAAAGTCAGCTAGTCATGACATCTAAACAAGATGAAAGCAAAATGATCTTCGTATATCCATTCTTCTCAACCAATGGCAAGAGTAAAAAAAATAAAAAAAATAAATAGATGACGAAACGAAAAGTTGCACCAAGAATTTTGAGACATAAATCACCGAGAGACAACCGATTCAGCAACGAACATGCTTCCATGATGACATACGACGAGGCCGGAGGGGTGAGTGGCAAGACACAGTGTTAGTTCACTAATACCGGATCTCCGGTCAAACAGACAGACAGACATGCATACATACATACATACATACATACATACATGCCTATTCCTTGTTGTACGTTGACTAAAACATTCCGGAGCGCGGCTATGTAGCACAAGAAAACAACATCCTTGGTTCATCCTCTCAAGTCAATTATTGTACAATGTGTCTCGGGTGGTACGACATGTTTTGTTAAAAATAAATTCAAAAGTAAATAAACAATAGGGGTAGGAGACGGAAAATAGAACGCACACACACAATCAACTCACAAATACTTGTGTACCTGTGGAGACAAGATCACAGCCACAGGTTGATTGCAAGTTGGGTCAAAAAAAGGGGGGAGAAGAAAATAGAGAGACATGGATATATATATATTTTTCGAGTTTCTATGAAAGTACTTGCGGGGAAAAAAACCCCCCCAAAAAGGACAAAGTCAAAATTACCGTTGTAGATGATAAATAGATAGATAATGATGGTTTCTTGGGAGCCGAAAGGAGAAGAGAAAGAAAAAAAGGCACCAATTACATGAAGGGCATCTGAGCACATACCTACTACATGCGTATCTTGAAACGTTGAAACATCGACAGTAAAATGAGGAGGATAGACATCAAGACTTTAAAAAAAAACTTGAAAATAGAGACATGAATTTTTTAATTAATTTTTTTTTTTTTTTTAAAAAAAAAAGACATCAAATATACAGACCATAAAAAAAATGAGAAGCCCCAAACATATACAACTCCTTTTCCCCCCCCTTTTCTCTCTCACTCTCTCTCTCTCTCTCACACACACACATACCTTGCCTTCACATTCCAACCCATCTCGTGGGAAACGGATTGAGAAGTCTACAGTATGGCACTTTGGCACCCACAAACCTGCTTCCATAACAACTTACTATCACCGTACTCCCCATAGCCCCGGCGATCAAAAAGGTTCAGTCAATACAAAATATCTGCCTGATGCAGAAAGGCGGAAATGTAATCACATCCAAACTTCTGGATTACTTCATCACTCGCGTACCTTTCGCTCCCATGCTCCTCTTGGAACACAGTCACCAGTATCAAGATTACCGAATATTCGTTTTTATCACCTCAACTCCCTTTTTTCCTCACAAAGACGGGACTCTACATATAATTCTTCAACTGGGATAGAAAACAACTCCATTGTGGATTAATTGCTTTTTTGGGGGCCTTCGCTCTTCCTATATTCCCCGTTCCTCCTCCCTCACCCCGTTTCTGAAAAGAAAACAAAAACTTGCTACTTTATGCCTTCGGGTGTGTCATGCGATATACAAAAAAAAAAAAAGAAAAAGAAACCGACTTCAAAAAGGAAAATACGACAACCGCACAGATATATCAAGACATTACAATCTTTCTTTTCCACACCACCAACCTTCACTCAATTCTCCACGTCTCATTTTTACCAACCTACAACTTGGATGCGGGCTTGGGGCTTCCCGCGCTCGTAATCTCATTATATAGCAACCTATTAATCATTCATCATTAGCATCCATGTTTCAACAGGATTTCAAACACGGGGGGAATGAAGACTTACGAAGTCAAGAAATCTGCGTAATCCTCTCCAGTAACCTGTCCAGAGAAGTACTGCGCCGCCAAGCCGAACTTGTTGTTATTGGGTGCCTTGGATGCAAGCTCCTGCGTCTGCTCCTTGAGCAGCTTGAGGGCATAGCCCTTATCCACGCGCTTGCCCTCGGCGGTAGTGACACCGTGGCGCACCCACTGCCAAAGCTGCGAGCGCGACACCTCGGCCGTGGCGGCATCCTCCATCAGGTAGTTGATGGGCACGCAGCCAACGCCGCGGATCCAGGCCTCCATGTATCCAAGACCAATGTTGAGATTCTTGCGGATGCCTTCCTCAGTAATCTGACCGGGCACGTTCATGTTGAGCAGATCGTTCTGGCCAATGACGACATCCTCGCGTCTGACGAAGAGCTGGTTGGGAGTAGGCATGTGCTTGTTAAAGATCTCGGTGGCAATGGAAGCGAGGGCAGGGTGGGCAACCCAGGTGCCGTCGTGACCAGCGCGGACTTCGCGCAGCTTATCGGCACGCACACCCTCCATGGCCTTGTCGTTGGCCGCGGGGTCGTCCTTGATGGGGATCTGAGCGGCCATACCACCCATGGCGTGGACGCCACGCTTGTGGCAGGTCTGGATGAGGAGCTTGACATAGGCATCCATAAAAGGAACGGTCATGGTTACGCAGCTGCGGTCGGGGAGGACGAAGCTTGAGTTTTGGCGGAACTTCTTGATGACGCTGAAGATGTAATCCCAACGGCCGCAGTTGAGGCCGGAGCTGTGATCGCGAAGCTCGTAGATAATCTCGTCCATCTCGAAAGCGGCGAGAATGGTCTCGATAAGGACAGTGCCGCGGATGGTGCCACGGGGCATGCCAATGTAGTCCTGGGCAAGGTTGAAGGCGTCGTTCCAGAGACGGGCCTCGAGGTGAGACTCCATCTTGGGAAGGTAGAAGTATGGGCCGAAACCGCGCTTGACCAACTCGAAGGCATTGTGGAAGAAGTACAGACCAAAGTCGAAGAGAGAACCGCTTACGGGCTCGCCGTCAACGGTGACGTGCTTCTCCTCAAGGTGCCAGCCACGCGGCCGCACAATGAGGGTGGGAAGAGTCTTGTCTGTTCTGAGCTTGTACTCCTTGTTGCCAATCTTGAAGTCAACCTGGCGTCTGTTGGCGTCGTAAAGGTTGACCTGGCCGTTGATCATGTTCTCCCATGTTGGCGCACTGGAGTCTGTCCAAATTTGTTAATCTCCTCAAACGGAACGCTCTAATTTCAAGATTCAACATACCTTCGAAATCGGCCATATAAGTCCACACATCGGAATTTAGCGCATTGACCACCATCTTGCGGTCGGTGGGGCCCGTGATCTCAACGCGGCGGTCGACAAGACCTGGAGCCGGAGGCGCACCCTTCCATGTCGGGTTCTCACGGATGTGCTTAGTCTCGGGGAGGAAGTCAGGCAGAACACCCTTATCGAGCTCGGCCTGGCGAATCTTGCGGCGCTCGAGGAGAGCCTTGCGAGTAGAGTTGAAGGAGCGGTGGAGGAGGGCGACGAAAGCGAGGGCTTCGGGGGTGAGAATCTTCTTTTGCGACTCCTGCACGGGGCCGAGGACGTTGACGCCCTGCAGAATCGACTCGTTGCTGGCCATGGTTTTGTATTTTCTGGGTTTAAAATCTAAAGATTGCCTCGTGAACCGTGGACAGTCAGTCAGGAAGTGGGACGCCCGGACTGTCTTGTATACCACAGGCTGGTGTTTTATGGTGTGCTACCAAACAGAGTCCGCACCGAGTCAATCAATTGAACGGAGAAATGCTGGATTGAGTGCCGAAGAGAGCCGCGGTTAGCTGTGAGCGGGGTGTGGGGGAGGTATGAGACAATGGAAAGAATGTGTGTGAGATCTGTCAAAGAAAGGGCGAGAGGGCGAGGGGAGGGGATATCTAAACTTTAAAGCTGATGACGGATCCCCCGCGACCGCCAAAACACCCTAGCTCTAATGGCGACTAACAGCTATTCCTGACTCACCAATATGGATCCCAGATGCTTGCCTACTTATCCTGTTCGTTGTCCGTGGTATCAACTTTTGTTGGAGAATGGAGAAACGGATGGAGAGAGCGGGCAGGGGGGACAGGACCTGGAGACATGGAAGGGCAGCCGCATGCGGATGGATCGTATTACACTATTTCGTGTTTCGGTATTATCTGATACCCGAAAAAACACTCGGCGCTCGTCAATCATTGCCTACCACAAAGTCATATCCCAGTTGTATAACATGTGGTTGGACAGCCAGCTTCAAAACATGGCCCCCGGACCTGCTTTTCCCAATTCCTAGGCTACCTGACTTTTTTGATGACCCCTTCGGTCCGTTCTCCAACAGGCCATTGGCCAAGAATACACAAAGCAAGCCCATGCATGTTTCCCCCTGATTTGATTTGTGGGGGAAAAGGAGTGGCTCTCTTCTGGGAAAGAAAAACGGTTACTCTGCTTCGCATGTGACATCTGCCGCGCCTTCTTTGGCGTAATGTCACAGTCATGGCTGCCGGGATTGTGAGGTCATCGGCTGCGGGACCCAGCTCACCCCGCCATTTTGCCCACCACCAGGACCCTGTCTGGGGAACCGATCTTGTGTGAAAGCCGGCAATGCCAGGAGAAGCCTCAGAAAAAACGAAACTTACTTTTCCTGTATTCATGGTTCTCGTCAATACAGCAGGCCGTAGGGTATATATAATTCAATCGAGTACTTATCTTTTCAGATTCTCCACCCCATGCTCTCCCTATCTATAGTGACTCGATTGCATTCTCTAAATTCTTCAAAAAGAAAAAAAAAAAAAAAAAAGCACAGGGCACCCAAAACCATTATCGCCGATATCGTTGCATCTCCACACCAAACGCCCTTTATCTCCAATACCTGGAGAGCACGCGGCACCCTGCGGGCCAAGCAGTGTTACAATGGAGCTCCGATCTGCCGGTCCAGAGCCGAGGTCTTTCGCTCTAAAACCATGCCGAGCGGATGACCCGCGTGCTTCCACATCTGGAGGTAAATCCTGCCGATTGTTTCCGAATCATCCCAGTCAATGCCGGATCACAAGGAGGAAGATCACAGGTCATTACGTCTTTTCCGTTCAAGCGAGAGAATATATACTGGTATCAATTTTTCGTATAGACCATGTCATAACACGTGCATAGCTAAACAGGTATTGGGCGGTAATATTACACGAGTGCAGGTCCGTTGTGACGCGGCCGAGGTGAGTGTCGCTGCCATTGGGGATTGGCTGATGAATTCTTATACATCGCCATCCCCGAATGCTTACCCCCCGGAGAAGGGAGGCGAGACGACTACACCACACTCACCTTCGCCGCATCAGCAACAGGTTCACACCCTAGATGAGATTAAAGGGCCTTGGGTTTAGGCCTTGTATGGCTTGGGACCGATCATGAGCTCGGGTTTGACGAGAGTGTCAAACTCCTCCTCAGTAAGAGCCTTGAGCTCCATGGCGCTCTCCTTGAGGGTGAGGCCCTTCTTGTGTGCGTTCTTGGCGACCTTGCTGGCCATATCGTAGCCAATCTTGGGGTTGAGGCAGGTAACCAACATGAGGCTAGAAGGGACGAGTTTGTTAACTACTAATCGAGAATAAAATTTGGGGCATAAAACTTACGACTCCTTCATGATGCTAGAGATCTTCTCCTCGTTGGCCTGGAGACCGTGAACCAGGTTCTTCTCGAAGCTGCGCATGCCGTCGGCGAGGATGCGGATGCTGTGGAGCAGGTTGCGGATGATCAAGGGCTTGTAGACGTTGAGCTCGAACTGGCCGTTCATGCCGCCAATGGTGCAAGCAACGTGGTTGCCCATGACCTGAGCGCAGACCATGGTGAGGGCCTCGCACTGGGTAGGGTTGACCTTTCCGGGCATGATGGAGCTGCCGGGCTCGTTCTCGGGCAGGTTGAGCTCGCCGAGACCGCAACGGGGACCGCTACCAAGGTAGCGGATATCCTGCGCAATCTTGCTGAGGGAAGCAGCAAGAGTGTTCAAGCTGCCATGAGCCTGTACGATAGCATCGTGGGCGGCCAGCGCCTCAAACTTGTTGGGGGCAGTCTTGAACTCGGTGCCAGTCATCTTGCTGACCTCATCGGCAATGCCCTCGGCGAAGCCCTCGAAGGTGTTGATGCCGGTACCGACGGCGGTACCACCCTGAGCAAGGAGACGGAGGTCAGGGAGAGAGCTCTCAACGCGCTTGATGCCAAACTCGAGCTGAGCGACGTAGCCGCTGAACTCCTGGGCAAGGGTGAGCGGGGTAGCATCTTGGAGATGGGTGCGACCGATCTTGATAATCTTCTTGGCCTCGAACTCGTCAACCTTGGCCTGGAGGGCGTCGCGCAGGCTCTTAAGGGCGGGGAGCAGAGTGTTCTCGATCTCGAGGACGGCAGCAATGTGCATGACGGTGGGGAAGGTATCGTTGGACGAAGCGGACCGGTTGACATGGTCGTTGGGGTGCACGGGCTTCTTGCTGCCCATAGTTCCACCAAGAATCTCAATGGCTCTGTTGCTGATGACCTCGTTGGCGTTCATGTTGGACTGGGTGCCAGAGCCCGTCTGCCAGACGACGAGAGGGAAGTGGTCGAGAAGCTTGAGCTCCTCAACCTCCTTCGCGGCCTGCTGGATAGCCTTGCCGATCTTGGGGTCTGCAGAATGCAACTGTTAGTTGGGATGCGCTATGCGGGATCGGATGGATGCAGGCGCAATTTACCCAAGCCATAGCGCATGTTAACAGTCGCGGCAGCACCCTTAAGGATACCGAATGCCTTGACGATGGGGGGCGGCATCCGGTCCTGGGGCTGGTTGATGCGGAAGTTCTCGAGGGAGCGCTCGGTCTGCGCTCCCCAGTACTTGTCGCCGGGCACCTGGATCTCGCCAAAGGCATCGCTCTCGGTTCTGGTGTTTGCTGCCATTCTGGAGGCACTACCGTGAAAGTTTCTTAGGTTCCGGATTGCGGGGGATGTGGATTGGCGTCTTGAAAGTGACGAAACGGGTGCGCTGACGTTGCATGCACTGGTTGAAGTCTTGAGGCATGTGCTCAGCGACCTCGTGGCTGTTCTCGGCACACCAAGACTGCTGCGGGCTGCGGGCCCGGCAATGCGAACCGATCGAAGCATGCTGGAAGAGGGGGGGGATTGGCTAAGTAGGTAGGTAGCTTGTACTTGCACCTAGTGCGGGCAGGTGGTGGTGGTTAGCAGCCGGTGCTAACAATTTTTTGTTGAAAACGTGGGAACCTACCTAACGATGCCTTTTTTCCACCAGAACCGAGAGAATGAAGAAATTGAAGCAAAGACGCGAGAAAAAAAAAGTCCCTCTTCTCTTTTTTTTGGGCGCAGTGTTCCCCCAAAATAGTTTCCCCAACAGCTTGGCTGGCTGAGCTCCCTGCTTCCGCTGGCCCCGTACCCCGGTCCATCCCGAGCCACAAACCGATTAGATAGCCATCCTCGACCAACCGGAAAATAGCCCCGGCAATTTAAAAAGAAGAACAGAAGTCGACAGAACTTCACCGATTGACCGGCTGCCCGAGCAACCCATCAAAACAAACCCCTGAATTGACGGTTTATCCACTGCCAATCTAACTGCATGAGCGCGACATATCTCCAGAAGAGCTGTTCGGATGTTAAGATGATTAGGTATATTCTAAAGAGTTTACACTTTCTTGAGTTTTGCAGATGCATGTAGACCCTTGTCATGGGCGCTTCATACAAGAAGAGCGCATCATCACTGAAAAACACTGGACAACCAAAACTGATACATATTTTCATTACCGGCCCCCTAACTGAAGTTTTGTCCTACGTCCTCCAATCATTTCTCTAAAAAGGTCATATCTCTTTCCTTCTCTCTCACTGCTCTCTTTTTGATTCTTCTAGACTCGGGCTCTCCTAGTTTCTCTTCGTCTTTCATCTAGGGCGTTAGTCACCCTTTCAACATCACGGCCACCATATACCCTTTCTCCCATGCTTTGCTCATATCACGCCTGCTTGAGTCTTATTATGCGCTGTTTTAATCTTGTTACGTGCATCTGGATTCTGTTATGCCTTCATATTGTATGCCCATTTGATTTGAGTCTTATTACACCCATTTGGAGCGCCGTATGCCTACATGTGGCAAAAGAATCGGGATAAAAAACGAAATTACATTAAAAGTTTGTTCGCCTGGCTGCAAATAAACTATACAACCTTTGCGCCGGGTATCTACTTAAACAATCCATATGGATGAATGCCTCCATGACTCGACCGCCAACCCGTATCAATGTGTATCACCTTTGACACACCCATACTGATACTATTAGATAGGTTGGTAACCAAGCTGAGTCGAAAAACCAATCCAGAACCGCCATCCAGACAGAAAGCAACCGTGAGCGCCTCCACCACATGCACCGATACTGCTGCCAAACCCCTAGCCAACCCTCGTAGACACAGAAATACTAAAAAGCAACGAGTAAAGAAAACAGAAAAGACAAACGCCCTCTATCAAGAATTCAGCGTCTTGATCATCATACCGACCTTCCGCCTATCCGTGATGACTAGGGCACGGCTCAGGAATGACGAGTTGATGGCGTCTACCACCCTGTGGAAGCTGCTGGCTGCGCCCTTCTCCTGTGTGAACCGGGCAATGCTCAGCTGACTTCGCTTGCCATGTTCAATGACTGTCATGAGCTCGATAGCAAAGGAAACTTCTTTGAAGTTTAGATCTGTAAAGCGGTCGACTAATTAGTACTGGTACATCTCGGATACATCATAGAACGAAACCTACGGTTCTTTGCTGCCACACGGGCAAAAATAATGTTGCGTTCCTTGTCCACCTCAATGTCCTTGATCCCATACTTGCGCCAGTCGCGAAGAAGAATCGCTACCTCCTGACGGGCCCGTCGCTTAGCCATGCTAAAACAGAGGTAACGCATTGCTGGCTTGACACGAAACAGGCGGGCCAGCCAGTTTTGCTGCACCTCAATCTGTCGTGTCCCAGCATCGCTGTCGGACCAGACACTTCGACTGGCGCCACCCACGACGCTTGGTGTCTTCTGGACGTGACCCCTCTTTTTGGACTTCTCATCGTTATGATTGGAGACTTCATCGGATTCCTGGCCTCCGAGCGACATCTTGCCTTCGGGCTTGTTGCTCTTCCAAAACGACAAGCTGAACGATTTCTTCTTATGTGCACGAGTGTCCGAGGCCGACTCTTGCGTATAACTAGAAACAGATCGTGCTGCATTGGTAGCGTCCGAGTTGGCCATCGACTTGCTGACATGTGTGCTGTTGTGTGTTGGCCCTGGCCCGCTTACGCCTTCCTTGGACATACGTTTGAACCAAGAAACAGTCCTCTTTTTGGGCTGGGCATTGGCATCATTGAAATGTTCGTAGATCGGTGAGTTGGTCTGAGGCCCTGTGTCGGATGCATGTCTCCGCGAATCCTGCGCCGATGTTTCCGTCATCGGCTTGAGAGAGCTAGGGTTGCGTGGCACTTTACGCACGTTGAGAGGCTCAGGGATGGATGCTGCATTGTTCGCAATTGCAGACGGTGAGTTTACTACCCTGATAGTATTCTCAGCCCGGGCCAGGTAGCCCAAGCCCCTGTTAATAACACGAGCAGGCGTTTCCACAGATCCCAGGGTTACATCATGCTTGTCCCCAACGTTGGTCCTCTTCCACTCCTCTGGAGTGCTCTCAAATATGGATGGCAATTTGTTCGCCTCTTTGGTGGAGCGATTATATAATGGGTCAGAGACTGTTCGGCGTTCAGGCAGGTAAATACTTGAGCCTGGATCCAAAGCAGAGATTTTGTTAATCTGGCGGAGGGTTTCGACGCGGGGCTTATCTTTGCGAATTGACAACGGAGACACAGTGGACTGTGAGGGTACTGGGGGAAGCGGCCTACTATCATAGCGATGGGCACTTGCGATGCTCCCATTCAGCTGGTAGGTCGACACTCCGGTAGATTCCGTTCCAAGGGAGAGTGTAAATGGGCTTGTCTGACGATCATAGATCCTGGTCTCAGAAGGCTCTGATGTCAGTAGAGAGCTGCGGAAAGCCTCATCACAGTCTTGGGCAATCCGGGTGTTCAGTTGCTGAAGCTCCTCTGTCCAAACGAAACCCTGGAATTTCGATTCATCAACATCAGCCATCGACTTTGTGACCGTCGCTCTGTGTTTGTTGGCTTGCTTGTGGGGGCTTGATTGTGAGAAGGCGTCTCGGTCATAGGTCGTGTTATCACCCGCGATGCTGGCTGCGCCACCTACAGAGCCCGTGCGACCGCGAAGAGAATTGTAACCACGGGCACGAAGACCGGAGAAGTCGACATTGCGCTTGGAGCGACGAGGATTCACTCGAACGCGAGGAGTACTAGTGTAGCTGCGCAGTGAAGCAAGAGACCCGCCCGGGGACCTTAAGTTACTTGAGGTAGCGGTACGCTGGGAGTTCATGCGGTCTTTGAGCCTACTCGAGCCACCCCCTGAGCGATAGGAGCGGTATGAATGGGAGACAGAGACAGGCGACGGGCCGACGCCCAACTCGGGACTGTTGTTGCGGTGAACGATGATCTTGGCATGACTGGCCTGCGGGCCGGTTGGAAAGACTCTGGAGGCGTTGTACGGGTCGTAGCTTCGTATGGTACCGGTCTCATCCACATCAGGGACATTGGAGATGACTGTAAACTTTGAGACTGTACGTTGGCCGTTGCGTCCAGGCTGCGTGAACTGGCAAGTCGAGACGCGCCTGCTCCAGTTGGGCGGCTTCAGGTGGTGGAAATCGCTCTTCGAGATGGGCACATTGTTGTTGTAATTCTCGAGCTGGACCTCACGATGCTTGTAGAGCAACGAGTAGAACAGTTTCTGATCATTCGGCCTGGCTATTTGTTAGTTTTCAAGTCTAGCACCTTGCAACACCACGTGGACTTACTTCTCCTGGCCTAGTTTTACCTTTATGTCTGCATCCGAATACGCATGCCAAACTGCCTTGAGCTGTCTCAGAATTTGTTCATCCACCTGCTCGGATGGAATCGGCGCAATGTTGGTGTGCCGTTGAGACACCTGTGGCTGCCCCTCCCAGTTCAGATACTCGTCCAAGTAATCGTACTTTTTGACGAGAGGATGCTTCCACATGTTCTTCATGGTAATGCGATGTGCAGGTTGGGCAACCAGAATCCTGTGAATGAGATCTTGGGCTTCTACACTCAAGTGCCGTGGCATCACGTAGTCGGCCCGCTTGGCCTTGGCCAACATAATATTCATGTCGGGGTCGTCAAAGGGAAGACGCCCAGCCAACATGGCGTACAAAATCACACCCATACTCCAGATGTCGACAGCTGATCCTCTGTAGGGTTGGTGGCGAAGAAGTTCAGGGGCTGCGTAATGAGGACTTCCGCAGGCAGTCTGAAGCTGATGGTGTGGATTTTGCTGCAACGCAGCCATGCCGAAATCAGCAATCTTGACCTGACCATTCCCCTTGAGTAGAATATTTTCTGGCTTGAGGTCCCGGTGACAAATGTTGAGCGAGTGACAATACTCAAGAGCGCCCATGATTTGACGAAAGTAGAACATAGCCTCGTCCTCGTTGAGCGCGCCGTTCCAATTGATGAACTCAAACATGTCTCCTTTCTCGACATATTCGGTAACCATGTAACTAGGTGATATGTCAGGGTAGAACGTGAGAGCTAGAGCGGCTGGAGGTTTCAACGTACATCTCGGAACGATTCTCCCAGATGTCGAGGAGCTTGATAATGTTCGGGTGCTCGATAAGCTTAAGGATAGCTACCTCCCGCTCAATCGAGAGGGGCATCCGGCGGATACCGCCATCACTTCCAGGGGTGGGTGGCTTTTTGCGCTCGAGGTGATCCAAGTTGGCCAGACTGCCCGCCTGGTTGATATGCGCTGTATTCTTGGAGACGATCTTGATTGCGACCAGCTGTTGGGAAATGCGATGACGTGCAAGCCGGACTCGAGCCGAAGATCCTTTACCCAGTGTCTTGCCCAACTGCCAGGGACCAATGTGAGTCTTGAGCTGGCGGGTACTGGAAGCATTGGAAGAGACGTTTGAAAACTGAGAGGCACGGCGGGGGTCATGTGTGTCGTCATACTCTTGACTGACTGGACTCGGCTCTGCCATAGCTGTCGTGACAGGCGCGACATGTACACGACGATTGGGCCGTGGGGGGTTAGAGGTAGTAGCGATGGAGGGATTTGAACGCCCTCGAGTGGTCTTTTTGGACTTTAGAATGTGGTTTTTGTCATTGGCTGCATGGCTTTGGCTGGCCGCGTTTCTTATAGCCGCATTGTTCACTCTGTTGGTTGCATCTCCCAAGGGTTGGCGGCCCAGAGAGACGCGAGAGGCGCTGTGGCGATCCATAAACAATGCAAGAAGCGAAGCTCTAGTACATGGTCGACGCTCGAGGAGTGCTGCAAACAGAGAAATCGAGTATCAGGGTGGGCGGGGTCACTGTGAGCACCGAGGTGGCGGGAGAAGAGGAAAGGAAAAAAAAGAAAAAGAAAAAAAAAGAATGAGCGACCGACCACCGACAAGTATGGGTAAAATACCCCAAGGCTGCTGTGGATAATGTGGGAACGATGCAGGCCAAGGAAGAAAATAGAGAGGTCGCAGAAGCAAAAGAAGCGTAGGTTGTTGGTGCTGGTGGACGAGCAGGACCTCCGACGGTGTTGCTGCGTGCGTGTGCAGATCGAGCGAAGCTTGCACGTTCAGTGAAAACAAAACAACCGAAGTGGATGGTGGGTTTGGTCCATGTTTTGGTTGGCTCAGATTGGCCCGTCGAGAACGGATGGCATTTAACAGGGAGGGAGGGAAGGCACCAACACCAGCACAGGGAGCTTCAAGACCTGCAAGATAACCGAAAGAGGGACCCTAATATACCAATCCCCAAATTCCTGCAGACATGAAAACCAGATAATTGGATCTGGACATCCCAGAAAGACAACAAATCCCACACTTCAAGATCTTGATATCCCACCTTCACCTCCATCTGCCATTTGCAAAAATGTTGATGACCAAGTTGCAGCTTGGAACTGTTGCTACCTTCATGGCCTTGGTCAGCTTCTTTTCTCCTGATCCAAGCTTGAATTTCTTGACTGGAATGCAGAGACATAAGTATTAGCAATGCTCTCTTGGTAGTTGCTGGCTCGGAATGTTATGGTGATTTGGGCTGGACTCCTCACCGGGCAACCAAACAAGCATACCTACCTACCCAAAAAAAAAAAAAAAAAAAAAAAAAAAAAAGATTTAAAAAATTTGATACCGGAGGTTCCTTCCATCCAATCCAGCTATCAAGCGGGCGTAAACTGTAACTTCGTCATTAGTATAGAACCTGGAACACCGTGATCCCCCAGGCAAGTACGAATATGAGATTCGGCAGTTGCATGTTGAACCAAGGAAGGCCCCAGCAAAAGTCCCGAGGATGTCGCTTTTAAACCTTCGGTCAATTGCTGAGACCCACAGTTTCACTGAAGATGCTGAGAGGGCGCAGTTCCACTCAGAGACTATTCATGGTGCATTACCATTGTTCGACTCAAGGTTCTAGATCGGCTTGAAGTCCATCAAGATCAGATACGATAAGCTGCCAGCAGTCAAATGGACAGGGCGACCCAAGCACACGGGACCACGTGATCACGGGCGGACCCCACTCTCTGATCAATTGACCGAAAGGCGTTTCGCGTCGCGTTCTGCAAACGACTACCGAACCACCCACCTCAGGTTTCTTGACCATCAAGTTTCTGCTTGCGAACCCGCAAGCGGAGACTCGTAGATTACTCGGAATTCTTGGACGCCTGTCAGTTTTATTGGAGTTTTTGGCCAGACGTGGATCACAACACTCTCACTACCATGGGAGACCGATCGCCCCGCCGCCGGCATGGTGGCTTCGACGACGACTCTGACGGCGAGGCTTCCGGAGCTAGCCATTTTCGCTCACAACCCCCATCGAGTAGATCCGCGAGTACCGAGTTTCAACCCGGCGCCATTGTTCGCGTTAAACTCAAGAATTTTGTCACATACCACGAGGCCGAGTTCACCTTGGGACCCAACTTGAACATGATCATTGGCCCCAACGGCACGGGCAAGAGTTCTTTAGTCTGTGCCATTTGCTTGGGCCTTGGCTACCCATCAAGTGTTTTGGGCCGAGCAAGCGCGTTCGGGGAGTTTGTCAAGCACGGAAGTAACGAGGCAGAAATTGAGATCGAGCTACAAGGAGAACCAGGGACAGGTCGTAACCACTTGGTTGGATTGTGCATCAAGCGTGAGGACAACAATCGCAAGTTCACAATAAACCGAGAGCGGTCGACGCACAAGGACGTTCAGAAACTGATGCGATCACTTCGCATCCAAATCGACAACCTCTGCCAATTTCTGCCCCAGGACAGGGTGGCTGAGTTTGCCGGAATCAGTCCTGTTGACCTTCTCCAGAAGACACTGCAGGCCGCAGCTCCTCAAGAGATGATTGATTGGCAGGCCGAACTAAAAAATCTCTTCAAGCTCCAGCAAGAGGCCCAAGTTAACACGGAGAAAACTCGTGAGGAGGTTCGGAAAATGGAAGCACGACAGCAGGTCCTTCAAGCAGATGTCGAGAAGCTCCGTGAAAGGAGAACCATCCAAGAGCAGATCGAGAAGCTGGAGACCCTTCGGCCAATCGTGACTTACAACGATGCTCGGGCAAAATTCAGAGAGGCGAAGAAGGCCAAGGTCAAGGCTGAAAAGGAACAACAATGGCTCGAGGAGAGGGTCGCCCCTACCCTCCAAGCAGAAGCAAACAAGAAAACATACCGGGACCAAATCAAGCTCGTGGTTGCCGACAGGAAACGGCGACTTCAGGCCGCCGAACAAGCTGCTGATGATGCCCTCCACCGAGTCGACGTTGCCAGCGCCAAACTTGTCGACTGTGAGTCGGCTCAGGCAGCAGAAAGGACAGACTTCGATACTAAAAAGAAAGAAAAGGGCAAGGTCGCCAAGAGGATCACCGATTTGAGGGGAAGCTACAATTTGAAGCCTGCGGATTTTAATCCTGCAGAGCACAGGGAGAAAATTGTAAGTTCTGTCAACCATTGGGCTTTGGCTCAGGGAATTTGCAATGCTAATGCTGCATATCATAGCGAGAGCAAGAGCACAAACAGCGGGAAAAGACTCTCGAGAAGAATGCTTTATTTCAAGAGATTGATGGAATTGTCGAGGAAGGCAAAGCCAAGATGAAGGATCTCCACGTGGTACAAGGCCAGCTGAAGGATTTGGATACTCAGCAAGGCCAGCGTCTTCATATGCTAAAAAGCTTCAATTCTGATGTAGCTCGGGGATGGGAGTGGCTTCTTGAAAACCAGGACCAGTTTGAGAAGGAGATCTTTGGTCCGCCGATGCTCACATGTTCGATCAAGGATGATCGATACTCCGATGCCATTCAGGCCATGTTGCAGAAAGACGACTTCATCTGTTTCACGACGCAGACGGTGAATGATCAAAAGAAGCTCATGGATCGGTTCATAGGAGATTTGGGACTATCTGTGCCGATTCGGGGCAGCATGAAAGCCCTGAGCTCCTTCGGACCACCCTTGCCAAGGGAGCAGCTCTCGGGCCTCGGCTTGGATGGGTACGCGTTGGATTATCTAGACGGACCGGAGCCTGTGCTAGCTATGCTCTGTTTTCAGAAGAAACTCCATGCATCTGGCGTTGCCCTTCGAGATATATCTGATGAGCAATTCCATCGCATCCGGGAGGGGGACAAAATCAATCAATTCGCAACTGGAAACAAGTTTAGTCGCATTACCCGGAGGAAAGAATACGGACCTGATGCTATTTCCACACGGACGGTCCAGTTCGGGAATGGTCGGTGGTGGAAAGACCAACCGGTCGATGCGACCGAAAAGGACGAGCTGCTTCGGAAGGAGAAAGAGTTACAGGAACAAGTCAGCGTGATCAAAGTGCAACACAAAGAGAAAAAGGAACGGGTTGGTGCTGTCACAGGCGAGCTCGCCGACGGCGACAAAGTACTGGTAAGTTACCCTACCCCCTCTGCCTCACGGCTGGGTCGACCAGAGCTCACATGCCCCTAGAAACAATTACAGAAGGATAAAAGTGAACTCCAAGAGGCATACAACAGGTGGAATGCCATTCCGCAGAAGATAGGTACGGGATCTGGCTGTGAAACGGCGAAGCATCGATAACTAACATTTTCTAGAACTTGAGGAAGCAAAACTCCTGAGATATGACGAGCAACTCGAAGCTTCCAAAGCCCGTAAGAGGGAGCTTGCAAAGGATCATGAGAAGATCACATTGGAGATAGCGAGAACTGTGCTCGAACACTATTCAACCCTTCCTAGGATCCGAATAGCACGGAATGCGTACCTCGAGGCGCAGGTCATTTTACTCGAAGCGGAGTCGGACCTAGCAACTCTCCAGGCCAGAAACTCTGAGATTAATCAGCGGCTGCAAGCAACCAAGGCGGACGTGATCAGGATCACAAATGAGTTCAAACGGCAGAAAGCCCTTGCAACTGAAGCGAAAGACGCCGTTGAGGCTATTCTGACAGATGAGAACAAAGATGAGTTGCTGACGCTGGCCAAAGACCATGACGTCGAGACTATCAATGAGGCCATTGGCATAGAGCAGGCGAAACTCGAGGTTATTCAGGCTAGCAACCCAACGGCACTCGAGGAGTATGAGCGGTACGCTGCCAGAATCCAGAGGCAGAAAACCGAACAAGAGAACCAGGAAAACAAGCTGGCCGACGTCAACGCACAGATTGATAACATCAGGGGTCAGTGGGAGCCTCGGCTGGACGAACTCGTGGGGAAGATCAACGATGCCTTCAGCTACAATTTTGAGCAAATCAGCTGTGCTGGTGAAGTCAGCGTCCACAAGGATGACGACTTTGAGAAGTGGGCTATAGATATCAAGGTCAGGTTCCGTCAAGGCGAGACTCTGCAGAGGCTCGACCAACATCGGCAGTCGGGTGGTGAGCGCGCGGTATCAACCATTTTTTACCTGATGTCGCTTCAGTCTCTGGCACAAGCACCGTTCCGGGTAGTGGATGAGATCAATCAGGGTATGGATCCCCGGAATGAGAGGATGGTTCACGAGCGCATGGTTGAAGTGGCTTGTCATCAGCACACAAGCCAATATTTCCTCATCACGCCAAAGCTGCTGCCAGGTCTACGGTATGACGAGCGTATAAAAGTTCACACGATTGTCAGTGGTGAGCATGTTGATGAGACTGGAACCGAGAAGATGAACTTTTCGAGGTTTGTCAAGATCCAGAAGGCACTGAAAGGGTATTGATAGAAGATGAGGGGAGGTTTATCTGCATTTTTCTTGTTTTGATGTTTATTGGACGAGTTTATGATTTCTGTGGTACTTTAACCATTCGCGCAGCTATGGGCGAGGAGGTCGGTTTTGATTGGAGGTGGGAAGTGGGCGACGATGATGGGTTGGCATGTCTCCAAATCCGATATATTAGACCATTCTGCCAGAAGCAAAACATGATTAGATAAAGCTATTAATGGACCCCTTATTCTGATATCATTGTGATTGACTGATGTCACAGAACCCTGAATGGAACCCGCCAATCTGGCCAAGAAGTGCTTGCAGAGCCAAGAAAGTGGGTTCGCGGGAAGAGAGAGAGAGCCGGGGTCGAGGTGCGAAACTTCAAACGACGTCATAGCCCCACCTTGAGCACACAACAGCCAAGCTACGCTGGGTCGCGACCGACACGAGGTCGAGAATGACTTCATAACTTCCAGATTGGTCTTGAAACTGCGGGAGATTACCTACCTAACCCGGGGCTGGTGCTCCGTCTTGGTCAGAAGTAATATGCAGGAAGTGTGGCTTGCGTGTCATGTTGGCCAATCCAAGAAAAAAAGATGATGGAAAGAATGTGACAGAAAGGGAATCATCCCAATTCGACTAGTGTAGAACGATGATGAAACTGCTCTGCTGTAGTGTAGTGTGTACACTACACCACCAGTGTGAACAGAAATTGGCAAATGCCATCTGATGATCGGCACTTGCAACAAGCAGGATGGTCTGATCTGATTGGATCGACCTCATGCCTATACAAAGTGACCTGACATCCACAAACAAACAAAAAAATGTATGTGACGTCATACTGCTTTCCTGCCAGTGCCTGCCCTTTCCAAATTTTGCTCTGACCAGTAAACAGGCTGGCTGGGCTTATTGGCGAGGAGGAGGATGAGGAGGACGTACATACATACGTAGTTGGTCAAAGAAGTAGAAATAACAGCAAAAGGAAATTTTGGGGATATATTACGATCAATCCTCCCAACACCTTTTTCAGACAAGTTCCTCTCTTCATCATCACAAGCATCAACCAAGCAAACCAAACACACAACCCAACTCAACAACAACACCAATCCAATCCAATCCAAACCGAATTTATATAAAAAACAATTCTCACAAAAAGAAAATCAAAATGGGCGCCGTAGTCTCTTGCGTACGTTTCTTCTCTTTTTTTTTTTCTTCTTTTTTTTACACACCCATTAATTACTCCCCCTCGCTCATGTCACTGACTGCAAAAAATTAGATCCAATCAGCCCTCCGCACCATCGGTCGGACAATCATGGCGGTCATCAACGGCATCGGCAACATCATCATGGCCATCGTCAACGGCATCATCAACTTCCTCGGCATCATCGTCGGCTTCCTGACCTGCAACACCTGCGGCGGCCGCCGTCGTCGCGGCACCGGCGGCACCTCGACCAGGAGCCGCGGGTTCGGACGGAGGCGCCACAGGACTACTGCTGCCATCTAAGCACCACCCCCCAATCAACTCTCTTCTTTGGAGGATCAGCACGATGATGGAAGGGAATCGAATTAATGATGGATGGATGGATGGCTGCAACGATTATGAATGGACGGGATGGATGGGAAACCAAGTTTAATGGGTTGATGGTTACACACGGAGCAAAGCACGTTTTCCAGTTTTTTATTTTCTTTTACTTTTTTTACTTTTTAATTTTTTTGTCTTCCAGCCAAAGATACCCACAATACCCTAGGGGTGTTCTCAATGGATGAATGGATCGTGATGGAAATTCGGGGGCGACATGATGGATTTCAAGTCATGAATTTGCATTTGGTGTTTTTTTTTTTGCTTTCTTCATTTCTAAATTAGACTCAAAACAATGACATGACTTTATATACGTACAACTTTCCCTTCTCCACAATTTTGCTTTTCTTGATACACATTGTCACTCCAAAAAAACACAAAAAACACCAAAAAAAAAACACCTTTACTTGCTTTGTTTCTTTCCCATGAGATATTGTGTGACATGTATAATGTGTACATTAGTTACTCATCTTCCAACAGATCCTTCTTAAAGAACTCTTCAATCTTGGTCGCCGCCTCCTTCCCGACCAACTTCTCAAGCTCCCCGACGCTGGCGTTGGCGACCTCCCTAATATTCTCCATCTCGAACGTCAGGTTAGCAATATTCTTGTGCGTGACACCGGGAACGCAGGCCAGCATCTCCGCCGGCTCCGAGTTGACAAATGTCTGTGCATTCGTTCCCGTCCCAGCCGCCTCCGAATCCTTATCCAGCCCGGCATTAACGGCAGCAACCGGGTCCGGCTCGGCCTCCTGGCTCTTCAACCGCTCAAAGATTTCCGCAGTCTCGTACGGCGAACTCGACCACACGATCCTCAGCTTGGGAAACGCCAACGTCAGCAACACGATCTTGCTCTGCAAATCATTCGCCCCCGCGTTGGCGGCGCTGATGCTCGACACGCTCCCAGACAGGTCCGCAAACGGTTCGAGAGTAAAACTCTTGTTCTGGTCAAACTCGATGAGCAGCACGGGGCTCTTGTAGTGCTGAAACATTGACTCGCACTGCGAGTACAGCCGGCCGTTGCCGAGCGAGCTGATCAGATCGCTAATGCTTTTCCGCTCGACGCAGACATTGGGACTGAGGATGTAGTCGCCCACTGTCAGCATGCAGGGGACGATGACCATGGACCTGCCATGCAGGAGGGAAGGTAAGGAGGATCGAAATTCGCGCACGTCGACTACCACGCGAGGAGGTTGGGCAGTGGCTGCCAGTTTTCCTCCACCGGCGATGCGGGTATTGACGGTGCGAAGGAACGCTTCCTCGGGGTCTTCGGCGCTGTGCGGGTCGGTGGTGAGGACGAGAGACATGCTGGCGCGCTCCTTGATGAGTTTTGTGAAGGCATCCTTCTCCCGCCGGACGGTGGAGAGGTATCTCTGCTCCTCGACTGAGTTGCCATAGTAGAGGAAGTAGACACGAACGTTCCTGTCATTGTGGGAGGACCGGTACACCTCAACTCGTCTGATAAAGGAAGCGTCCGGCTCATACATGATGATGTACTTTGGTTTGACCTCTTCCAGAACGTGTTCATCCTGGTCTCCCTCGTACGCGTGCACGACTACCAAGTCCTGCATATCGTACAGCTGGTAATAGTCGTCCATATCCTCAAGGGGATCTGCGATGATGTCGTCCTTCTGCTTCGCTTCCTCCTCGGTGATTTGTATTTCGGCCATGAGCTCGGCAACCTCGGCGGGTTTCTCAAAGTACTGTGCCACACTGCCGTTGTCATGACGGCCGGACGCGGACCCGGCTGTCCCGCCTCCGCGTATTCGGCGGCGCTTGTTTGCGGGGGCTCTGTTTTTCGCCTGAGCGAGTCGGGGATCAACGGCACCACTAAGTGCCTTTTGATTCTCCGCAAACAGTGTGGCGCTGACCTGAGCAAACTCCCGCTTCCACTTGAGATAGTTGCGCAGCTTCCTCCTCATCATGAACGCAGCTGACGGCCTGTCCTCTTCCGGATCATAGACTTCCTCGACGCGTTTGTCCAATCTGGGCTTGACATGCATGGTTTGTAGGTAGTCGCGAAGCTGGCGGCACGTATTTGCGTCGGCACACATGATGAGGATGGTGCCATTTGAATCGTCCCGAGCTGCTGGCTCAAAGTAAAGATCTCGGTGGATTTCCTCCATTGCCTCGGCGAGGACTGACCATTTCGGCTGCTCTTCCAAGACGGGTCGCAGTGCATCAATATTATCATCAGGGCCTGCTGTTTTGTTGCTCGAGTATACCCGCCTCTTTGCCGTGTCAAATATGGTCTGGGCGGCATCGAGAAATAACCATGGAGACTGTGTTTGTCTGGTTGATCCAGGAGGAGGCGAGTGTGCCGCGTGGATGGTATCCAGTTGTTGTAGGAAGGAAACAGCATCGAGAGCCAGGACCGACTGAAGCATACCTCTGAGGACGGTCAGGTCGTTTACGATTTGTTTTGTCTTCCAGCTGACGCGGTGCCAATTAGGATCAAGCTGTCTGCGGACCATAACATCAAAGTTTTTGAGCAAAGCACTGTCCAGATTCCAGTCACCCATTTCCAGGCCCGTGTTGCCTTTTTTGAGCTCATGGATGCTGACTTCAACGCACTCCATGATGGCAGTTTGGATCTCGCGCATTGCGTCCGTCATGGGGACTTCCAGTTCAATGACCTCTGCCTTCTTCTTTCCCTCGAGGGCCTCGGCGACATGGACGTGAAAGCGTGGCCAGAGAGAAGCTTTTCGAAGAAACAGGTTCCGCATCATGGCGGATAAAGGGTTGAAACCAGTGGTAAATGGGTCTGGATTGTCGGAGAAGGCCTTGAGGAATCCGACCTTGTTCTTTTGGCGATAGATCCTCAGAATAAAGGCTTCCAAAGATGTTGCAGACACCCTGTCTGCATGAAGAACTACCATTCCCGTGATTGTCTCGGGAATTAGGAGACCGGTCAACATATCGACGACGAGGATACGCGAAGTGATGCTGAAGATGCCGCCTCCGGCATACATCTTTTCGCGGGAACCGACACTGGTGAAGTCTGTATTGACAACAGTGAGGCCGCGGGCCTTGGGAGACATGCTGATGGCGGCATGCTCAGCGAGGGCCTCACCAATCCAGGCATTCTCTCGGTCTCCTGCATTCACGATAACGATGAGGTTGTTTCCAGCAGCATCGTAGGAGTGGAGAAGGTTGGTGACAAGGCGCATCAGCCCGAGGCCACGTGCAAGCACAACCAGTTCATCTTCTTTGCGGAGTTCCTCAAATAGCTTTTGTTGGTATACCTAAGGCGGTGAAGGTGAGTGAGTCGGTGTATCGGACAAGGTAAGAGACTAACAGCGGTGAGCCAAGGATGCACCTACAAGAGGTAGTGAGAGCTTCACAGGCTGTGGGGCACTGACAGCCGCCATCTGGGGCACATGGACTTTTTTTTTTTTTTTTTTTTTTTTTGTTGATGTGGGATTGGGTTTAGAGAGATCTCAGAATCACTTACCGGGATCTCACGATGTGAAGACCCGATGAAACCTGGGGCCTAGAATCGACGGTTGTGTATGGTGACGCGCTAATTCCCAGGCCCGCGGGTTGCCCAACTGTGCAGTGCGGTAGCGCTGCAGTTTGCCGATCTAGGGGACCGCCGCGTACGTAGACAAACAAACCCGTGACCTCGACGTCATCGCCTTTCACCTGCTCCTTTTCAAGTCTCACACTGGCAAACCCAAAACATCCACCCTTAAAAGGGAAGCACCTGGATCACCTTGGACAGAATTCTCTCTTTCCGATTATCCTCAATACTCTGAAAAACACCAAAAACCTATTGCCATCACCACCTAAAGAAGACCACAAAAATCACAGACCCACTCCAGTCAACAAGCGACACATCCCTGCCGATTACACCTATCACAATGCCCGGTTCTCCCAAGCCCAAGACCACTCAGCAGGTAAGAACCGAGACAGACATGCAGTTTATTTGCACTTTGCCTCCATGCGTATAATAGACTAGGCGCTGACACTTTTCTTTAGCCGGAGGGCACTCCCGCCAGTCAGCTGTCCGAGAGCACCATCGCTGCGATGAAGGCACACGCTGCCAACCCCGGTCCAGTCATCAAGGAGGATTTTAACGTCCAAGAAGAGGGCACCAAAGAGGAGCGTTTGGCAAAGGCGAAGGAGTTGAACAAGGACAATCAATAGATGCGGAGGAGACCTGTGCAACTGGAGGAGTAATTGATGCTTTCTGAACTTCTTTCAACAATCATGTATTAATACCGGCATCCACTAGAGAGTGGTTTATTCATCTTAATAAAGTACCACGACATACCCCTGAAAAAAAGATGCTGGCTGGGAGCTGGTGAAGCAACAAAATGACCCGCTCGTTACGATTAGCCTGGTCTAGCGGAGAATAACCCACGTGGAAAGTGAATGATGATGCGTCGCCGCGCGTTTTCGAGAACAATGAAACTGTCCAGCACGAATCAAGAAACCTTCAAGACTGAGCTTGGGTGGTAGTTACCTGCAAGGCAGATACAGTAGATAATCAGATGCAAGGCAACCGCGTGGGTTTTGCAGTTCAGCAAAGTGTGGCTGTGCGTAATACATTCGTATCCGCCAGTAATTTATGACTTGATATGTGCTAGGTATCTGCCCCTCTTTCCCCCTGTGGCTGGACCCGTAAACTGGGTCCAAAGGCCTCAAGGGTTCCCTGAATCAAGCAGTCTGGCGATGCAAGCTTGCAGTTTAATGAAACTTGCAGCAAACAACGAAGCTTTTCCAAGCCCGCCCAATCCGATCGTTCTCTCCACCTCTTCCATTGTTCTCAATCCATTACCTGCGGCGACCCGTTGACCAACTCGAACTTGGCCTCCTTTGAGACGGCCCCGATTGCGCGTAGCGCCAAAGTCCCAGCTTCCAGGTTGCAATTAACGCCTTGTCCGCAGTTGATCAGTCGCCGAACGGCCGGTTCGGCAAAGCTATCGCATTGCTATCGCCGTCCGTCGACCACCACCCGCGCGGCTTCAGTTGGCTTTTAGTCTTGCATATCCCGGCCGGCAGCATTACGAATAGTTCCACACCCTCGAGACAGCTCTCCTCCGCCGTCTCGCCATGCCGTCGATTTTGAATGATGACGACAAGGAAACTGTCAAGCGCTTTGTGCCCAAGCAGACCAACAAAATCCACGCCGTTGCTGTTGCTCGACTCTACGTAGCATATCCGAATCGATCAAGATGGACATATACTGGCTTGCAGGGAGCCATTGCACTGGCGAATGACCTTGTCGGCAATACATATTGGTTGAAGATGGTGGACATATCCGTAAGCGTTGATTATCTGTTTACTTGACCAAGCGGGCGCATTTGTTGACAAGACATGACATAACGGTAGCCCGGAAACCGAGGAGTAATTTGGGACCAGGAGATATTCGACACATGGAACTACAACCAAGATCGCGTATTCTTCCACACGTTTGAGCTGGAGGAATGTCTAGCGGGGCTGTCCTTCGTGGACGAGAAGGAGGCGAAGCAGTTTTTGAAAAAGATGAGCGACCGGGAAAAGAACGCAAGCAAGGCCACCCAGAAAACGCCCTTTGGAGGCTCGGCCCAGGGCGGCGGCCATCACAAGCATCATCATGGAATACTTGGAGGTCTTTTCGGTCATCGTCACTCCTCGGCCCCAACCCCGCCTGAATCTCCGCGCGCGCCCGCTCCCGCTTCGAGGCTTGGTAGGACCGGAAGCCTTACCGGATATCAAAACCAGACGGTCACTTCGGAATTTGCTACACTGGAAGCGTTCGATCCTCAATGGCGAGAGCATTTTGGAGACGACTTGAAATCCCAGGGGCTCACGGATGATTTTATTCGCGACAACCAAGACTTTATTGTCAACTTTCTTAAACAGGAGCAGGCCAACCAGGCCGCCCAGCAGCCTGCGTCTTCACCACCACCTCCCCCACCTTCAGTCAATGGATCAGGAGGCGGCCTGAGGGCGCCTCCGCCTCCGCCCCCTGCCGCTCGGTCTGTGTCGGAACCTGTCTCGGCCCCACCTGCTCCGAGAAGAGGACCTGCTCCTCCTCCGCCACCGGCTCCGAGAAGATCAGGCAGGCCCGATGCGCCAGCCGAACGTGAGCCCACACCACCTCAAGACTCACCTCCACTCCCCGTTCGGCCACGGTTTGCGGTGCCCCCGCCTATTTCAGATGCTGGCAAGTTCGCACGCCTAGATCTTCCTCGTTCCACGCCGGCAGCTCCCTCGGGACCGCCACCCCCTCCTCGTCCACCCAAGACTCCGATGGACGACGCGGAACCGGCACAACGGCATGGCGTTCCTCCTCCCTTTGCTGGTCAACGAAGCGTGCCTCCTCCGCCTCCAAGTCGCGGCTCTGTCCCCCCTCCACCGCCGTCGAGAAACACAGTACCGGCTCATACCCCTTCCGCTCCACCGCCGTTACCGCCCAAAGCACCGGTATCAAACGCGCCACCACTTCCGCCCTCGAGCTCTCGACCGGTTCCTTCTTTGCCGGCTAGAAGCCCGGCCCTTCCACCACCGGCTCCCCCTCTCCCAACATCTCATGCGCCGCCAGCTCCACCCCTTCCAACCTCTCACGCGCCTCCTCCTCCTCCAGTCCCTTCGTCGCATGCACCGCCGGCGCCTCCTCTCCCGACATTCCATGCGCCACCAGCGCCCCCTCTCCCGACCTCTCATGCGCCTCCTGCACCTCCTCCGGCGCCTCCATTACCACCACCGTCGGCCGGCGCTCCCCCTCCACCACCACCTCCTCCTCCGCCGCCTGGAATGGCTGGTATTCCTCCACCACCACCACCCCCTCCGCCGCCGGGAATGGCTGGTGTCCCCCCTCCTCCCCCTCCACCGCCTCCCAACCGCGACTCTGGCTACTCGTCCAGTGCTCCTGCGCCTTCGATCCCCTCGGGAGATCCCAGTCGCGCCGGCTTGCTTGAGGGTATCCGTGGAGCGGGCGGTATTGGTGCTTTGAAGAAGGTGGATCGCACCAAGATTCGTGATCGCAGCGCGGCTCAGGTTCCTGGGAATGGTGACACGGGACCTCACGGAAGTGGACTGCCGCCTGCGGGTGTTGGTGCTGCTGCGGGTGGTGGCGGCGGCATGGCGGATGCGTTGGCGGCTGCCTTGCAGAAGCGCAAGGAGAAAGTCAGTCGTAGTGGTAAGTTTCAAATCCTTTGTTGTTTTGTTCTGGTTGGTGATGATGGAAATGCTGACTGGTTTTTCTGGTGGTAGATGATGAAGATGATGGGGATGATTGGTGATGAGTTTAGAATACGGATTTGGATGTGGTTATGAATGAAGTAAGAGAGGGCATCAAGTAGGAGAAATGGGGCGAGTAGAAGCGAATACAGCGGTTGAAGGGGGGGTTCCAGGTATTGTTTGAAGTGCAGGACATGAATTCAATCATTTTCACTCAAACGGGGGCGGCAGGGGGAAAAGGGCAGGCCAAAAAGGGGAAAACGGGCATGTCTTTTTTTTTCTGTTTGGGAGCAGACATATAGAAGGTGTTAAAGAGAGTGACATTTTATATATCTAGTTCTTTTTTCTTTTTCTTTTCTTGGTTTCTTTGAAAAAAAAAAAAAAAACATTTGAAATTGGCTTTTACCTAGCTACACTCTCTCTCACATGAGTCTATCCCCATTCGCTTGTGATGAATTGCAAAATGTTGTATGGCCCTCTACAGGCTTTATTTATTTAAAGTATCACAACAAAGGATAAGATGAAATGTCATGAATTTTCATATGATGTAATAATGGGGGGGGGGGGGGGGGGGGGGGGGGGGGGGGCGGGGGGCGGGGGCGGGGGGGGGGGGGGGGGGGGCGGGGGGCGGGGGGGGGGGCGCGGGGGGGGGGGGGGGGGGGGGGGGGGGGGGGGGCGGGGGGGGGGGGGGGGGGGGGGT
>MU858832.1:395486-469438 GCA_033297175.1 Cladorrhinum sp. PSN332 | reverse complement strand
CGGGGAATAAAAAGCGGTGGCAATTTTTTCGGCCAGCCCAGGCATTTTGACGGGGAAAACGCGCAAATTTGAACGGGCGAACATGTGACAAGAAGTACTTTTATATTAACAACCCCCCCCCCCCCCCCCCCCGATAGGGAGAACTAGATACATATCTTTCCGTCAACACGTCCAAAGCACCTCTTCACCCATATAACAACCCTCTAACCTTCTCAGCAATAGCCAAACTGCTCGTCAAACCGGGGCTTTCTATCCCGAGCAGATTAATCCACCCTTCATAGCCTTCTTCCTTTCTGATAACGAAATCCAAGAATCCCTTGCCGTGGGCTACAGCACCTGCTTTACCTAATTTCGGACGGATTCCGGCGTAGTCTGGTTCCAGTTGCGTCTCGCCCAGGTCTGGCAAGTACTTCTTCACTTCCTTGATGGTCTCTGGCAGACGGGAAGTGTTTACGCTCAGATCAGAAGGATCATCAACCCACTCCACGTCTGGGCCGAACTTGATCCTTCCGGCCAGGTCCATTGTCAGGTGAGTGCCTAGCCCGCCGTGGCCGGGCTCGGGTGCGGGATAGACTAATGTGTTGACGGAGGGGGAAGAAGCTGGGTAGGAGAAGTAGTTCCCCTTCGCGTAATATGGTTTGAGGTGCTGGGAGGAGGGGACAATGAGGTTGTGGATTGTTATGGCGTCCAGCCCGGCAGAGTTGATGATGGTTGAGGCAGTGATGGTGCTGAGTTCGGAAGTTGAGGTGTCTCGAACTGTGAGTGACCAGCCCGAGTTTCCCGAGTTTAGGGGGCTGATGCCTTCGACAGAAGAGGTGAGTGCTAAAGTGCCTCCAGCCTCTTCGAATAATCCCAGGAGACAAAGCATGTAAGAGTGGCTGTCTATTATCCCCGTAGTTGGGGACTCAAGGACTCCAGTTTCTGCGCGGACGAATGGCTCCCTCCGAGATGCTTCCTCGCGGCTGAGGAAGTGCACAGGGACATGGATTTGGTTGGTGCAAAAGTCGTGGATTTGTTGCAGAGCCGTAAGTTGGATTTCATTTTGGGCTACGATCCATTTTCCCGTGTTGCGGTGCGGGATCTGATGTTTCTTGCAGAGGGCGTAGAGTTTATCTTTGCCGGTGATGCAAAGTTGTGTTTTGAGGGAATTGGCACCGTAGTAGATGCCTGCGTGGATGACTTCGCTGTTCCTGGAGGAGGTCTCTGTGCCTACGGCACCGTGTCGCTCTAGCAGGAGGCTTGAAGTGTTTGGCCCTCCCCGGCGGGCGAGTTCTTCTGCTATGGCTAGGCCTACTACTCCGCCGCCGATGATTACATGGTCGAAGTCGAGGGATGATTGGGATTGCTGAGGTTTGGGGGTGGAAGAGAAGTGTCTACTGATAAGCGTCGGGATTGTGGCACGACACCTTATCGGGGTTGAACTGGACAATGCCGCAGTGCGGAAAAGGGGCCGTACGTTTGACGCCCGCATTGTTCACGTTTTGGATGACGGCATTGACTCCATTTACATGTGCACAACTTACAAGTCGGGCGGAGCGGCCCTAGCTCTCGGCGATTGCCGCTTATCGCTCATCGGAACGGGACCAGTAGTGTAGTCGGAGGACCAGGGTGCCTTGTTGCCGGCCGGAGGAGCTGGGGTAGTGATCTCCCACATGACTGGTAATGACACATACACTACACGTTCTGGCCATCAATTGCACGTACGTGTTTGAATGCTTCAAGGGGATCTTATGGATTTGCAATGATCATCTGACATCGCTTCGAAGTCAATTTCTTCATGTCATCTGCAATTCTGAAGGAACCAGAGTTTGTATCTCTGGATGCTGTTTCCGGGGAATCCTTGGCGTGAAGTTTATTCCGTTTCAGGACTCGGCCATCGTCGAAAGCTTCCAATTGAATCCATCGTTCTCTGTTTATCAGAAGTATAAAATATCTGGGTGAACAATAGAAGAAGGCAAGGGTCAACAAAGATGAGCCGAGATCACCTGCAAAATCTCACGAGTTGTCAGGAAGCCGCCACACTCGCAGCGTCTGTGATCCAATTGGGTGAAAGCAAACAAAAAACGTCCCTGCCTTTTGTGTCGCACTGGCGATCGTCATGCGTCACTCTCCAGGGTAAGTTTGGTGGGGCACAGGCACCCCACCAGCCCACCTCACCTCGGAGCATCCCACTTGCAAGTCCACCAATTCGGCACAGCCAAGAGCAACCACAAGCCTCCAGAAGCGTCATGCCTTCCTTCGAAGAACCCACTTGACCAGTCTTGACCACCTTTTCCCAAGATAAACATTGCCTCATCGGTGGAAACTGCAACTCCAGCCTCCGACACCACGGGTTGCAGAGTAAAGTGGCCTGTCAACGACTCACTTTGACCAACTCTCCCGGTCTTTGTTCCGCACTTTCTCTTCCAAGGTCCAAAAATCCCGGTTGATCTCGGTTTCCGAGGAACCTTCAAGAAACGGACATCATGGCCGAAAACAGTTCCTCTGTGGCCCCAACTCATCCGGACTCACACTCAAACACATTAACACCACGCATCAACACAAACATCATGTCCACCGTTTCAGACTCACCAAGACCTCTTAATGGGGATGGTCCTGCCTCCCCTTCTCCCGGAAGACACCCCTCCATCTCCCTCCAAGCTGCTGCAACCCTCAATGCTAGTCTGCAGCGCGAATCTCCCTCGAGACGTAAGAGTCACCACCCTCAAAGATCTGAGTCACCTTTCCTTTTCTAACATTGAGATACAGGCTCAACAGGCAGCCCGCTGTCTCCCAGCCGGCATTCCCCCATCAGCGACCGTCGCCGCTCTCAGGTACACATGAACCTTCAAATCGCCGACCCAGCAGTGCCAGCACCAGGCGAGATGCTCTTGGAGAACCATAACCACAACAACTCCTTCCAGGAGCCCTTTAACCTCAGCCCCCGTTTTCTTCACTCCTCTCCCCGCCTCGTTGCTACCGGAGAGTCCGCACACCGGCGCGCACCGAGCCTCGGTGAGATACATCAAGAGCTCGAGAATGAGCAGGAATATCAAGTCAATCGACTTCTTGCCGAGATCCGTCGTCTGCAGAATGAACTTGAACGTAGCAAGCGGTTCCAGGGACCGGGCGTAGGCGATGAGGCAACAACAGGATCTGTACCAATTCCGACCTCGCATCCATCGCAGTCTTCAGTGCCCGGCCACAGTTCGGGATCATCCGTCCCGCGGTCTCCGGGGTTCCCCCACCATCCGCGCAGCTCTTTCGACGTGACCCGCGCCGAACTGCGTCGCCGGTCTAGAACCCCTAGCAGAGGAGCGTCGCCAAGGTTGCGCTCTACCTCAATCAGCGGAGACAGCGGAGAGCAATGGCTGCTCGGCAGCCGCGACGAGAATGCTTTCTACCAAGCTGAAACTCAAGCATTGACTCGTGAGAATCAAATGCTCAAGAAGCGTATCAAGGAGCTCGGTAAGCTTTATTCTTGGAGGAATTTTTTAACTGTTATGTATATTGACAATCTTCAGAACGAAAATTGACAGAGTCGAATGGCGATAATGCGGCCATCGCTCACGAGCCTCCTGTACCCTCGCATCTTACCTACTCGACCTCGGTATCCGAGGAAGACCCGGTTCCTGCATCGAAGCCTACTGCGAGCTCCAACTTGTAGGATGAGCATGGCGACAAAACAGGCTCTAAACAATAGTGGCCTGTTTTAATATTTTTTTTCTTCTTTCCGGCATCCTTTAGTCGACCGATTCACACTTTTTTCCTTGATTGCAACACGGGCCAGACGAGTATTGGCGGACAAGTCCCTCCCCATGGCGCTTATTGGGTTGGTTTTATTACACAAGATTTTCGACTCGCAAGACATCAGGGTTATGGATTGTGGGTGGGAAGACAGATTTTCTCCCCCCTGTTACTGGAGTTTCTGGTCACTTTGGTGGATTGGTAGCGGTGAGGGTTGAGAGGCCATCATCTTTCATCTTCTTTTTATCATGCTGGAGTTTTTGACCGTTGTTAGTCTTTTCTGCCCATTTGATCAAATTCAGGGCATTAATAGGAATTGTTTTAGTCACGGCGTTTTTGGTTGGGAGGAGAGGGAGGGAGGCAATTCTTGTACGATTAGGAGACCAAGCTGCAATGGCGGTATATGTTTCTACTTAACTTCTGTGGGTGACCAGAGTTTGAGACTTTTTATGAGTTTCATTCATTGTGCTTATCATTGTACTTGTCCATGATTTCAAGCTCAAGCAACTGAGAGATGCGAGCCTGGGGTCGTATAGTTCGCATACCTTGACAGGTTTCAGTTCCGTACGCATTTCTGAGTATTTTTGAGCAAGTTGAAACATGAGACAGCTTGTGCAGTAACATTAGGATCACACAATTGACCCCTTCAATCAGATAGAGGGGAACAAGCTCCGATGCGAGTTCCCTGGTGCTGGTCCCTCGGTGAGTGTGGTTGGTGTGGATATACCTCAGATTGTGGTTTAGTCAGATATTTACATGACACTAATGCAGGTACGGTGTGCTTGGATTCGCTTTCTTGGAAGTTCGGTCCAGAGATCGATAGTGTTCGGGAAATTTTTTATTGGAACGGGTGGGTTTGGAAGGGGATCGGACGAAATGGATGGGGTTGACGAGTTGGATGTGTGCGTGACAGGTAGTTAAAGTGTGTGAGACGGGGATGGGAAATATCAGGGTTGCTGGGATTTGTATGGAGATTTGTGTGACGGGCAGGTTTGTGAGTGTTCTGGTGGTTTACACCGGCTGTTATTTGTGTGACGGGTGGATTATCTTGGATATCACTGTTTTTACTAGGTAGGAGCGTGCAAATGAAAACCAGAGAGGTACGTATGCACTGAGTGAGGTTTGGTATGTTTTGTTTTCGTCTGGCAGGTCAGAGGAATCAGGCAGACTTGCAGGAGCTGAATATGTTGTAGGATCGGAGGAGAAACTTGGGATGGATGGATGAAAGGGCTGATGGAATGGTTTGATGGGGTGGGTTTTGTGCGACGAGGATCGTGCACAGATATTCAGGGTTGTTACGATTAGGGAAGGAACCGGATCCGAGAATGATGTTAGACCGGGAAGAAGCTATTGAGTGGTTCGGGTTACATGAGAACGAATGAAGCGGCCAAGAAGTGAATCGATAAAGATGTATGTATGCCGTGGTTGTGTGACGGTGTAAATGTTGTGATACTTGTGTGCGAGGTAGGATAAGTGGTTTTCTTGGAAAGGGTCCCTCTATTTTGACCACGAAGGCCACGAGGATATGGATTGGGGGACGGGAAGGCTTGTTGCACTGCAGGAGGCTCAGGGGGTAAAATAAACGGCTGGGAAGCAAGATGTTCAAGCATTAAGATGAGGATGGGGATCATGTATGTAGTAAATAAATAAAGTGGCAGGATGCTGAGGTGCTCGGGTGGGAATCGGGACCTGCTCCGGCTTGCGCATGAGAATGAACGGGAGGACGGACGGGAGAGAGGAAGTTGGCGAAGGGGGCCGTGGTGCAAGATGGGTTGATGCATGTTCTCATCGGACACATGGCGTGTGCCAGGCCAATTCACGAGGACCCAAAAGGCACGCAAGCAAATAATGCAGCTGTCCGAAACTTATTGGCAGAGTAGCAGGAACAGGATATTTTCGGTAGGGTGTTTCGCATTGGCAAGCCCCTTCTCCACGATCGTCGGGAGTTGCTTCTCAAGGCTGATGGCTGAACGTCTCAGCCCAGAAACCAAAATCCACAAAGCGGAGCGGGCGAGTCCGGCAGAAGTTTCGAAGTTTTCGATAATCGATATGGGGATCCATTATTTTACAAGGCAGGAGGTCATTTATCATCATGCATTTGCCCTCAATACCCGATCTGGCAGGTGCGTGTTTTTATCATTATGTTGTTGAAGATTTCAGGTCAGGACGGCCGTGCAGCTCTCGAGAAACATTGTTTTCTTTTTTGATAATAGACGTTCAAAACAGAAAAAGAAATTTCAATTCACCTCACCCAAACTTTCCATCTGGGCGGATCCCTGCCTGCCGGAGAGTTTGGCTCGGAACCGCCCACCCCTGGATTGGACCAGCGTCATGGGATGGGACTGCCCCGCGGACTGATCTCCAATTCGACCATCCAACAAGGCGACAGGGGTGTTTCTTCCCTGTCTTTGGACTCAACGAAACCTCACAATTTTGTTTCTCGTCCATTTTTAGTGTCTTCTCATCTTACCCCATCACCATTCGTCACGCACAGCTCGCCTGCATATTGGAGGATCGGAAAAGAAAAGGAAAATTGAAAAAAATTTCATCCGCACAGGACCAAGATCTTGGGAGACTCTGGGTGGTGTCTCTGGTCGGAATTGAGCCATGCACGCCATGCCAACTCTGTCTCTCTTCTGTCCAAGTAAGCGCCCAGTTTCACAGCTCTCAGAGTTGCTCGTCTTAAATTTGCATCCCGTGCCCAGACAAGAAGCCGCGCCCAAGCGCGGAAGTACCGAGATGTCACCATGAGAGACGCCTGGGTGATCTGGCTGATGGAGCACACCGTTGGCTTTTTTTCTTGTCTGCCCTGTCTGTGTTTCTTTTCCACATGTAATTTATATAAGGACTTTGCTTCCTCCGCAACGGCCCTCGCCGCCGGGCCCTGTCCGTCGTGTCTTCCCCCCCCCCCCTCCCCCTCGCTCCTCCGTGGGTTACCACCCCTCCAAGCATCTTGCGACCGATCATCCCCGACCACCCACCCACTGCCCTTCACAGGTTTCATTACCTTACCCGGACCTAGTGTACAAGTACCTTGATCTGGGATATTAAACCCCCACCTTCACCACCACCACCACCCACACAACCACAACCACACATTCACACAAGGACTACGGCACGGCACAGCTTGTCTGGTTGGAGACTCTCGCCCTGACGTACCAAGGTATACTCGGCAAGCTGTCGTTATAATTGCCTGTTTTCGACCCTTGACCACTCCCGTTGCGACAATCCGGGGCCAGCCTGCTTGCCGTAACTGGGACGCGCCTGCCACTCTTCTTCCTTGCTTACTCGAGCTCCCGCGCGTCTACACTGCTTCATTGTTGTCGGTTTTTGCTTCCAAGCCTTTTTCAAGTTTTGTTTTGTTTTGCGACTTTTTCGAACTCACCTCCCATAACCCCTCCCTCCCTTGCAGATGCATCCATGCGTGGGCCACACGATATAAACAATAACAACAACACCATCACCAGTTCATACTTGCCACATCTGTGATCGCCCTTTTCTATGGGCCACAGAAGGTCCATGTCTGAGCCGCAGGTTCCGGCCTCTGCTGTGGCCGGGCTAGAACCATTACAGAATCAGACGTCAAATTCGAAAAGATTACGGCCACCAGCATTGAAACTTGGGGGCGATGAGGCTGAGAAAGTGCCCCTACGTGCTGACGATAAGCTACATAGAAGAGAATCGAGGCTCGGGCTGAGGAACATCTTCAGCCGGAACAAGGGAGGAGCTGATGGAGAGAAGACACCAATCACCCCCAATCGACCCGGAGGCCTACGAGCTTCGATAGCTGCAGGAGTCAGCAACTGGCCCTATGGACTGGGCTCAGCAGGTGGCCAACGATCTGAGAGTCCGCTCCCACCGCTGAAGCACAAGAAGTCAACAAGTGCCGTCCGTGGCCAAACCCCTCCAGATAGCATCGCAAACTGGAATCCACCAGCACTCTTCCAGGCCTACCCCCAGTCGATCAAGCACGCACATCTTCCAGCATGTACTGCTTCTCCCGACTCGGTTCTGCGACTCAACCACAAAAGCACACTCTCGTTTGGCGGGTTGAACCTGGGCTCTCCATCGGTTGAAAACTTTGAGGAAGTGACCGGCGAACAGAACGAGAAGCCAAAGAGGAGGCATCATCGCAGGAACACTTCGGGTGTCTCGGCCAAGTTGGAATGGACGTCCAAAGTTTTCATTCTTGTGACGTCTGGATATCTGCTTCAGTATACTGGAGAAGGATCCTACGATCGATTGCCAGAGAAGATTCTGCACTTGGGCAAGGACTCCGCGGCATTTGCCAGCGATGCTATCCCTGGGCGGCATTGGGTGCTGCAGGTATCTTCGGTTGCAGACCCGGAACGTGCCGGAAGCTCGCAATCGTCTTCTCTTCTTTCGCGACTTCCGTTCCGCGGCCAGGAGCGGAGGTACTCTTCGAACTTTCTTATGGTTTTTGAGGGCGCAGAAGAGATGGAGAGCTGGATTACGATCTTGCGACGGGAGATTGAGGCATTGGGTGGGCGCAGGGTTCTATCAGAGACGGGAAAGCCTAAGATGGACGACGAAGATATGCACTTGAAGAGTCAGACCAGCCAGAGGACATTGGTGGTGAGGGATCCTGACAGGTTCTCTCGCATCACGTCGCCTGATCTCGTCTGGGGTCGCCCCGATATTCAGCTCGAACCCGCGGATGAAGAAGTGGTCCGCGAGCAGTCTTTCGACGAGACCTCCTCGGCAAGCGTAATATCTCACGACGGTAGACAACTGGATGCCTTGAGGGACAGCACCAATCGATTTTCTTACATCTCGTCTGGTCAAAGGACGATGGTGACATCGGCTGGCTCCTCGCCAGCGTGCTCGCCAATGCGTGACTCGTTTGCTGAGCACGACTTGCGCATGCCGGATCTCTCGCAACTGGATGAGAACTTGCAGCCTAAGCTGAGGCCGAATGCTGCGGCTATAAACGATAGGAGACAGTCGCTCCAGGCGACAAACCACATGTTAGAGTTGCAGCTTGCTTCGGGGCAATCACTTCGGCCACGGTCGACATTATCAAACAATGGACAATCCGAGATGCCGTTGTCTCCTGCTTCGCATACGCCCATCAACTCCAGTATCCCACATTCTGCGCCGCCGATGCGGATGAGTTCACGAAGGCCACCTCCGTCTGCAATTTCAATCAACCCTCGCCCACTGTCGCTTGTGATTGACCAGCCATCACCTCTCTCTTCTCCTACAATAAGCCCACCGAGGGCCGGGAGCCAGAGCATTGATAGCACCATCTCAAGTGCATCAGGTAGGCAATCGATCTTTCTGCCAATTCAGAAGCACGATGGCGGCGAAGGTGAGGGTGAGCTCTCAACGAGCTTTAGATCACCCGGTGCTCCTCCACCGCGTCCACGGAGACCCTCTGAATGCTCAGATCGGTTTGATGAAGATGATGTGACTTCACCGGGAAAATCATCGCTTATTAGTCCATATCCCCGATCAGCATCGTCTCTGGGCAGATATGGGGGGACTCGGCAATCGAACTCAATGGTGGGATCGCAGAATGCCCGAACTCGACGGTCCAGCTTTTCTTCGCAGCCATCGACTTCGCCTCCACCTTTGAGCCCTTTCGATATGTCTCAAAGGCCATGGGCTCCACCATTGAACTCGGTTGCCAGATCGTCCCAGCATCTTAGAGTCGACTCGACTATCTCAAAGGCTCTGTTGGAACGACGAAGCATGTCGCAGCTTGCTGAAGGGCCGCCGCCCGCACCACCGCCGACGAGAGCACTTCCTCCTATCCCGCAACAGAAGAGGAATAGTGGTGCTCCGCCGCCTGGCTTCATTTGAAATCATTCTAACAAACCATGATCGTCATCACATTATTATAATTCTATCGCGCAGTTGACCTGCATCGAGACGGGCACTCCTTGTCTCTTAATTGATGGGTCGGGCGCTGTTGTATCATCATATATATATATGGATTTGCCGGAAAGGGATATGGATGGGAAATATAAAATTTAAATGGTGGGAAATGTTTTCATGATGGAAATGGATTGAGAGAGCAACTTATACCCACGCAACAAACACGAAGTCTAACGACAACACTTTTTCATTTCATCAGAGCTAAATGATACCTTGTATTATATGAAATATAGTTTGATAGGGATTAGGTTAGGCGGGGCTAAAATGCTTTTGGAAATAAATTCTTTGTTTTTCTTGCTTTGCACCGTGTTACCTCGTGGTTCGTGAGGTTTTTGTTGGGGGATGATGGGTTGTAGATTGGCAATTGACTGGCAGGTGCTAGGGTTGGGTATGCGGGAGGGTTAGGGTTGTATCAAAGCTGTCTGTGGGTTGGTGCGAAAAGAGCTGTGCAAAATGGATTTCGAACCAAGCAAAAGGATGTCAAAGTGCGTATTCTAGTAGCTTATTTGATTGAAGCTCTGAGATACTGTAACGAGGGTAGCCAAATTTTTGAGTCACCCTACCCGTTCTCGAAAAAGTTTCGGAGGGGTGAACTTTTTTTTTATCTTTTTTATTCTCGTCTTTCTCTTCCGCCGCCAGGCCACCTGCAATTTTCGCCCCACACTTGGAATATCCAAAAATTCGTGAAGTGACAGCAGTTCAACCAAAACCCCACCAAAAGTTCGACGACAAAGCAACAGGCACGACCGGCGTCAGTATCGGAACCCCTTGCTGCCCATTAATCGCCGTTTCTTGATCGTCGATTTTTCGTCTTTAAATAAATCCATAATATCAGAAACAGCAAACATGGCTGCTCAAGCAAAGTAAGCTTTCCCTCTCCCCCGCCCCTGCTTGCCCACTCTACGCCATTTCTGTGTGCTTATTGCTCACCACCTCCCCTTGAAAAAAAACAAAGGCACGACTGGGCCGATGATGACGACCTCGACGAGGTCTCGACCGACCTCCCGCCCCCCCAGAAGATTCAAAACAAGGACGGCACTACCACCATCATCGAGTACCGGTACAACGACGAGGGCCAAAAAGTCAAGACCACCCGCCGCATCCGCTACATCACCCACCGCGAGGTCGTCAACCCCCGCGTCGCCGAGCGCAAGCAATGGGCCAAATTTGGCCAGTCTGCCAAGGACGGCCCCGGCCCCGCGCACGATACTACTACCGTCGGCGAGAACATCATCTTCAAGCCGTCGATGAACTGGCGCAAGGATGCGCGCGACGAGAGCAAGGATCCTAACGCCCAGGCTATGAAGGATAAGCTCAAGGACAAGAAGGTCAAGTGCAGAATTTGCAACGGAGAGCATTTCACTGCCAGGTGCCCGTACAAGGACACCATGGCGCCTATTGGGGAGCCTGGTGCTGGTTCTGGGGACGTGGCTGCTGGCATGGGTGATGAGGCCGGTGCTGGTCCTGCGGCTGCTGGAGCGGCTGGCGCGGGCAAGAAGGGATCGTACGTGCCGCCGGCGTTGCGTGGTGCTGGTGCTGGCGGTGCGGGCGCTGGTGCTGGTGAGAGGATGGGCGGCAAGTATGGGGAGAGAGACGACTTGGCTACTCTTCGGGTTACGAACGTGAGTTTTACTGCTCTGTTTGAGAGTATGGGATGTTTTGCTGACGATGAGAATAGGTATCCGAGATGGCCGAGGAGAACGAGCTTCGCGATATGTTCGAGCGGTTCGGCCGTGTCACTCGTGTCTTCCTTGCCAAGGACCGCGACACCGGCATGGCCAAGGGCTTCGCGTTCATCAGTTTTGCGGACCGCGGAGACGCTGTCAAGGCTTGCGAGAAGATGGACGGTTTCGGTTTCAGACACTTGATTCTCAGAGTCGAGTTTGCGAAGAAGGCTCAGTAAATTTCTCTCTCTGTTGGAATGATGGAGCTTTTATAGTCTGGGCATCTTCTTTTTTTTTCTTTGGGATGGGAAAGAGTGCTGGCCAAAAAAATGGATCAAGTTTTTTTTTTTTTTATGAATTTCGTGTTTCCAAAAACGTCGATGTTGTTTGCATTGTAGCTGTATATTCGGCAGGTAATCATAACTCGGTGAAGATGGCATAGTTGATAAGTAATTGAGAGGCGGTTATAATGGTGGTTCAAGGATGGATATACGAGGGATATCTTATCTTACCCAGTGCGTTTGTTGGCACTCTTGCAGCATTCCCGTTCTCCCGTTCTGGTGAGGCTTTTGGTTCACTCTTCAGACAAACAAACGGGCTTAGTCCATCTGACATTCTCTAGATAGGGGCCCACCCTCAGGATGGTCACTAAAATATCTGCAAATCAGCCTCTTGGCCATCATTCAAGAATCCTGCTTCCGTGTCTTCAAAGCCGAGTCGTCGCAGATGTGCAGTAGGACCATCGTGGAAAATGATATCTTCACTGTTTCTACTATGTATGTTTGCAGATTGTAGCTGATTATATGGAATCCAAACCCCTTAGATTCATTGACCCAACAAAAAGACAAGCATGATCTGACCAAACTTTGATCAAGGGTCGCGTCTCTCTCAGACGGATACAGCCAAACCATCTGTTTCATGAACAATCAGAGTGATGACTACCTCCCTGCAGCAAACATATCGCTGACTGTCGTGATGACCCTCTCACTCCCTCCCTCCCTCATTATGATTATGTGTTCATCTTGGCCATATTGTCGTAATGTCTCATCGTTAAGTCGTCATTAAAGGGGGTACTGGTGTCGAAAGAGGTGCTGAAAGGAGAAATGCAAGGAAATATAGTGAGCGTTGATGTTTGGGTGTCCGGTCCCCTAGAAAATCAGAAATCGGAAAGAAATGATCAGAGAATGTGTCGACGAAATTGAAGTAGTCGCAAGGTGTTGTTGTGTGGTGTTGGTCTTCGAACCAGGTCCTAAGACCAGGTATAGTCTTCCCCTTTTCCTCTCTATTACGGCTGCCCGTTTCATCACTGGCATGGCCGTACCAATTACTCCTCCCCCTTATCCATTATCCTCCCACCCTCCAATCTCTATCAACTTACCGCCTCGCCTTGCCCTTTCCCTTTCCCTTCCCCTCACCCCTCTTCTTCTCCTCATCCCTAGGTCTCTTCTCCTCTCTCTCCTCCTCTCTCTCATCCTCGCTGGCATCCCTATCCTCATTCTCCCTTTCACTTTCACTTTCACTGTCACTATCCCTATTCCTCTCGCGCCTGTCTCTTTCCCTCTCCTCTCTTTCTTCACGCTCGACCCTCCTCAACTCCTCATCCAACTTCCTCCGCTTCTCCAGGACTTTCTCCCGCTTCTTTTCTTCCTTCTTTTGCTGGCGTCCATCCAGTTTCTCGGTGGCCAGGTATGGGACACTCTTAATTACACCTCCGAGTAGCTTGAAGCCGGAAGAGAAGTGGCTTTTGGCGAGTTTGAGGTGGTGCTTGCATTCGGAATAGTTGGCGCGGGCTGTTGCGGCGCGCTTTTTCGCGCGGTAGGCCTTTTCTTTGCGGGAGGCGGCTTTGAGGGTCTCTGAGGCTTTGAGGCGGTCGAGTTGAAGGGCTGTCAGGGTTCCTGATGTTCCAGGGCGGGGAGGGGTGGAGGAGGCAGTAGGTTCCTCATCCCCGATATTGACCTCGGCGGAGGTGGGCGAGGGTGGCACGGGAGGTGGAAGGGGTTTGTCTTTCGAGGAAGGGTAGGGGACGGTCTTGATGGGCGCTGGAGGGCGGGCCATGCTAGTTCTGCTGAACATGAGGATGGCTGTTGATTAAGGTATTAAATGGTTGTAATATGGTCAAGTAGTGACAGGACACCTCCGGAAAAGAGGCTTGATAGAGATGATTTTATCCAAGAAAACTTTCGGAAACGCTACATTCTACATACTACTATGGGATTTACACTGATTTATACAGATATCGCACCCTACTTCCTTCTTCCATTTTTAGATCATCTCGAGAGATTAGGGGACGATGACTCTCTCAATCGTTCGAGAAGAATGCTACGCTGGACGCGTTTCTCGAACAACACCAAAAGACATTAACATGCGCGGGGTTGCAAGCAGATCCATCAAGTTCATGCGTTTCTTCAGGCCACCCCTGAAGTGCATGGATCATGAGCCTCGTCGTCGTCGAGAGGGCACCTGCCAAGCAGCCGACAGCGGCTGGTGGGCGAGGGGACTTTTGTGCAAGGCATAAGAATCCAATCAAATCAATGGGACATCGCAGCCTTCGGGAGTTGCACTGAATGGACGGCGGAGTGTTCGGATAAAGCCCCGATGTTTCCTACTGCAGCTGTGCTTGAGTTTCCGTTGGGTTCAACAAGGCACCGGCACCGGGCACACACACATGCGCAAGGGAGCACGGTGCCTGAACCAGAGAAGTTGTGCAACACACCACACCAGAAGATGGTGGTGGGAATATCCGAGTTCCCGGCACCCCGGATTCGATGGAACCGCAAAGCGATCCCCAGAAACCGTTAGAAAGCAATTTGCAGTGGAAAGAAGCAAATTCCAAGACGCCTTGACAAGACCACACGACCGTCCATGATGGATACAACATCGAGGCCCAACAGCCGTGGACCAATTAGAGAGGCCGACAATGGCGAGGAATGGGGTTGGATGAGAGAAGCTGAGTGGTTCCAGATAACAATCACTGCCCCGGAGAAGACAGACCCTGAGGTGCCTAGACAACACGTTTACCCACATCGCCCACAAAACCCACCCTCTTACACTAGCGGGCATGTGAAATAAAAGCAGGATTCCCCAGTCAAAGTGGGAGGCTGGCACGTTCCTGAGAGAAGTTGCAAAAGTTGCAGAAACAGTGCCGGCAACAACCTGTTTTTTTGTTTTTCTTACTGAAAAAAACACCCCACGCTTCCACCCGCGTGCAGACAGTTGAGACACGGGTTGACACGGCACAGGACACTCTAATTTAGGCTTGGCGTTACGAATTCAACTGTTCTCAGTTGTCGTCACACGCCCAATTCGATTCGATCACCTCGTGCGACAGGTCCCTGCCAATTGCCCCTCTATTTCTTTTCCTCCTTCCCAATTTTCCTCCCTCACTTGACAAAGTGTGATGCTCTCACAGTCACTGAAGCTCAACGCTTGTGACTTTCTCTGATTTCGGTCTTCAACACCGAATTTGAAAAAGAGAATGAGCACTTCAAGAGACGACGGGCCCAACGGCCCTGAAAATACGATCCGCCAACGGAACTCACCCAACGGCGAAACCACCACCACCACCATTCCCCCTCAACCAACCGTGGAAAAGGAAGGAGGAGGAGGAGGAGATGTCGGCGCGAATCGCGCAATGAAGACATATGGCCGAACTCCTGGAGGACAGAGTATGCCGGCCCTTCTTTTTTCTTTTCTTTTAGACTTCCTGTACCTGCATTGGATCGAGATGGGAAACCCCACATGCTTGGGCATTGACATGTTTTGCTAACAACGGCAATGTTGTTGCTGCGCAGTCTTCGTCGTACCCGAGACCCACGACATGGTCTCGCAACTGCTTGACCCCCGAGAACCAAAGAATCTGTCCGACTACCTGGTGATTGGCGTCATCGCCGCACACATCTGGCTGGCCTATGCGCTCCCATCGAGCTGGAAAGTACCCGTCTGTGGAGCCCTCTTTCTGTTCTGGAGAGCCGCCTACAATGTGGGGATCGGCTATCTCTTGACGGTCCAGTCCAAATACAAGCTTCTTGTCACCTGGGCAAAGCGGTTGAAGGCATTTGAGAAACCAGAAACTGGCAAGAATCCGCGACCATGGCTCTACAAGCTCCTCAAGACGGAGCTCGAGGCAAAAATCCCCCTCGATTACAACATGGACGAGTCCCCGATCGAGTACAACACTTGGCTCGCGTTCCGCCGTATTGTGGACCTGATTCTCATGTGTGATTTCGTCTCATACTGCCTGTTTGCTATTGTTTGTGGAGGCAAGCCTGAGGGTGAGGCTGTTCTGGCAACTTTTGCCCGCTGGGCGGTGGGTATTGTCCTCATTGCAATCAACCTCTGGGTCAAGCTGGATGCGCACAGAGTTGTAAAGGATTATGCGTGGTATTGGGGTGGTATGTGAATCCCGTCCCATTTTTACTGTTCTTGCCACTGACAGGTTTAAAGACTTCTTCTACCTCATTGACCAGCAGCTCACTTTCGATGGCGTCTTTGAGATTGTACCTCATCCCATGTACTCGATTGGGTACGTTGGGTACTATGGTATCTCCATGATGGCTGCTAGCTACAATGTGCTGTTCATCTCCATCTTTGCGCATGCTTGCCAGTTTGCGTTTTTGGCCATTGTCGAGAATCCCCACATCGAGAAGACCTATAACCCACCTCCTCCTCGTCTCAGGCCCGAGTCAGAAGCTGGCAGCAGCGATTCTCGCCCCAGCTCCTCGAGCAGCAACGCTGGAAAGGTTGAGGAGCCCGTCCCTGTTCACAACCTATTCGGGACTTTTGACTTTTACCGCGCGACGGACTGGGCCGCTCTGTTTTTGGTTGTCTACTTTGTGGCTTTCACCTTGGCGACTCCCACCACTCCCACCTGGCAGGCTTTCTTTGTTGGAAATGCCCTATTTATGCGCCTCTGGTACTCCGTTGGTCTTGGCATCATGCTCAACAAGCAGTCGGAAGAGGGCTTGTTCACCAGACATTTCCTCAAGTATGGCGAGAGCAAGGGAGAGGCATGGCGTCAGTGGAAGGGTGTTTACCACCTGAGCATGACCGTCTGCCATGTTTCGTTCTTGGCTGCTTGCTGGAAGATGTACACCTACCCTGAGGACTGGAGCCATGGCTTTGTGCTCCTCAAGCATGTGGTTGGCACCAGCTTGATCGCTCTCCAGGTTTGGACCGCAACCAGCATTTACGAATCTCTCGGCGAGTTCGGCTGGTTTTATGGTGATTTCTTCTTTGAGAACACCGGTAAGCTCACTTACAACTCTATTTACCGCTTCCTCAACAACCCCGAGCGCATCATTGGCGCAGCCGGGCTTTATGGTATGGCTCTCATAACATGGAGCAAGGCCATTTTCGCCATGGCCCTTGTTAGTCATCTCTTGACTCTCGGCTTCATCTCTTTCGTCGAGAGACCTCACATGCAAAAGATTTACGGAGAGAACATTCGCAAGGAGGCCGGTCTCACCAAGTTTATCAACCGCGCACTTCCCTCGCCCGTCAGGGGCTGGTCGAAGGGTGTTGACAAGGTCCTTGATGAGACAAAGGACTTTGTTGGCGACTTCGTCGAGGCCGCTCGCTCCAAGCTGGCTGCCGGATCGTCGACCATTGCTAAGGACACTTCAGCTTTGTTCAACAAGTATCCAGCTCGTTTGACCCTGAATAGAATCCCGCCAAATCTTGCTGGATATGATCCCAAGCACTACAAGCTGTCTGTTGTGGGCGAATCCCTGATTGCTGCTGACGAGAAGGCCAGCGGTAAGGAAAGCGCCAAGGCTCGTGTCTCTAAGGGTGTCAAGACCAAGGTTTACGAGTATGGTGCTCCTATCAAGGTGCAATGGACTGCTCCGGCAAACCACAGCAAGAAGGACTGGATTGGTCTCTACATGGTAACGGACAACCGTTCGAGAGACTCTACCGAGGTTCCATCTCTCGGCCGCTGGATCCCTTCCTGCCCTGGAGAGTACGACACAACCACCGACCAAGGAATTGTTTCATGGAACCAGCCAGCAAACTCAAAATACGCCGATATTGCTCTCGTACAGGGAGAGGTTGTCTTTGGCGGCGATAAGCTCTGGTGGACGCAGGGTGTGTTTGAGTTCAGATATCATCACGAGGGCGGTCACCACGTCATGGCTATTTCGGAACCGTTCGAAGTTCGCATTGCCAAGGTTGATGATGAGGATGCCGAGGTTGGACCTAGGGAAGTTGAATCCACTCTCTTGCCTATTGTTCGCAACTGTCTCGACAGGGACCCGGATATCGCGCCCAGCACTGTTGATGAGCCGTTTGGTGGACATGTCGAGAGGGATGGCAAATACGCCCAGAGGGTGGTATATGCCATTCGTCACATGTTTGGTGTCGAGTTTGCGCCTGCGGTTGTGCCGGCTGATGGAAATGTCAAGAAGCTCGCATGGAGGATATGTAACGCTAAGCAAGTATTGGTGAGTTCGCCTATTCTGTACTCTAATGATGAACATGGACTGACAGCAAAACATTAGGCACCTTACAGCATGTCACACTCTAAGGCCAACGGCGGTGCGACGACACCAACTGCTGATAAGTTTCCTCATTCGTTGTAAGTAACGAGAAGGAGGAGTGGGTGGAATGTCATTTAGCTGAATGAGCGATTGCTTGATGTTTTGCTACATAGACCGGTATAGACGGTGTTGGGGAAGACAAATGGGCAGTCACAGATGTCCCGTATATTTGATACCTATTAGCATTGAAGATACCACCACATGGGTTACTGTGGGCGTTTTTTTTTTGGTTGATGATATTTTTTGGCGGGAAAGGTGGAGGAAGTATATAAGACATTGATATCTTATAGAATGAATATATACATACATATACGTTTTGATGTGTTATTTTTTTTTTCGGTTTCGAGACTGGTTTTGTTCGTTGGAGTAGTGAGGGTTTTTATGGATTGAGGATCTTGACTGAGTCAGTGTGTGAGTGAAGATCTGTCTCTATTTGGTTTTAATCGAGTGAAGGTCCAAAAAAAACTTACTTAACCAAAGGAAAAGAGAAAAAAAAACAGTTCAACTCTAAAGTTAATTGGAAGACTAAGGTAGATCGATACCTTTCGGTGTGGGAATAGAATAGGCAGAGGAGTGAAAATAACTTGGGGCGGATGCCAAGAGTTTGGCGATGGATTCAAAATGGAGCCCCTCCCCCCCCCCAAAAAAAAAACATACAACACCAGGGATTCCCCAGTGGTCACCCACCTGAGTACTGATCTGGCGCTTCCAAGCTTATCTAGGGCAGAGCGGACGGGATGCCGAGTTCTCTTGGAGCTGTGGTCGTATGTGATTGTTCGTCGTGATGTGCTAGGTTATGAAGGGTTTGTGTTGTGACTGATTTTGAAGGTTTGGATCTAGTGTACCTGAAGAGCCCAGGACAAAGCCGCGACCGAGCCATTCCTCGGTTGATCTGATTTTAGAATTGCAAACATGATGATGACGGCCGGTAGAGTAGATGTTAATGACAGATGGGGGATACTTGACTTGACTTGATTTAGGGGATAGCTAGCTCTGTTGGTGATAGTAGATAAAAAGTGCCCAGGAAATTTATAAAACATTCATAGTATATATACATATATATGCATGCAGAGACCTACTCAGCCAAGGCAAAAGTGAAACTTGAAGGGGGGATACAATCAAGGCGTCGGTCTTCATCAATACCACAGGGACGAGAAATATGCCCGTATCCCACCTAGTTCATCATTTGAAGCCGCCGCCGGTACCAGGTCTCATTCATGCAGTAAATTAACGCTTCAAAGCTCCAAGAAAGATATCTAATCATGATTTTTGTTTCGCCCAATCACCTCCCAAAACCAAACCATCCCTTCTTCTGCGGCTTCGCCTCTGCTTCTGACTGGACGGCGGTAGCAGCTTCCTGCTTCACAGCAGCCTTCTCCTTTGCGGCCCGCTTATCGGGGTACTCGATATAATTCCACGCCACATCCAAGAACAACGGCTTAACAGGGATTGGCTCAAGTTTGGGTGGGTAGGTGATGATATTGTGGAGATCAACGCCGCCGACAGCGTAGTTTGACAGTTGAGCGGAGAGGGGCTTGCTTGATGATGACGAGCCAGCCGTGGGCTTGTTCAGGTTGGAAATTTCGACGAGGGCGCGGGAGCGCTGAAGCTCGCCGGTGAGGACTTTCTTGAGGAGGCTGAGGTCGGACTTTGTAACTTGGATGTTCTTAGGATCATTTGACGATTCCTCGTTGCCCAAAACGGAGATGGATGATTCAGTGAGGTCGAGAGAGTGCTTGATTAGGGCCAGGGCGTTGACCGCGTTGCCTGCGATGGAGTGGGATCTGGATATTGCGAGGGACCTGAATTTCTGTCAGCATGTTTACTAAGCGGTAAGGAAACACAGTGAAACGAACTTGAGCGCGGTAAAATATTGCGAGGTTGCGCTTAGTCTTGCAGACAGATCTTGGTCATTGGCGACACCAGGCAACTCCTTGATGGACTCAAGGTTCTGAAGAATACCATCGTAAAGGACAATCTTCTCCTTCAACCTCGCAATCTGTCTGCCAGGAGCTTCATTCTTGCTTCTGTTATCTGCCTCCTCCTCATCCTTCTGTTTCCTCCTCGCGGTGGCGCCGAAGTCCAGCTTCGAGCCATCATCCTCGCCAATAAGTACTCTGTTGCGGCCAATGCGCCAGCTAATCGTCTCGTAGTTCACCGCGGTCCTGGTAATCTGAAGACTCTGCATGCGCGAATCGCCCTGAGGGACACCTTCACTCTTGAGCTCATCAATGGCTTGCTTCGTCGCGTCAACGGCGTCCTGGCTGGCAGCCAGAATATCGTCATATGCTCCGGCCTTGTCCTTGGGCCGCAGAGATCCAGCCGATGACAACTTCTCGGCCAATTTCCCCTTTGCGACGCCCACGGATGCCCATGCACTGGAGATGGCAGCATCCTCAATCTTGACCTGGCGTCCTCTCCAGTCCAGAGTAGCGGGTGCCACTTGTTTGGCATCCACACCACCCTGTTGCAGGACGGCGGGATTCAGAGCGTTGATGCGCTCGACAAGGTCCGAGTCGGTGGTTTGGAATGCCTTCAGGGTAATTTCAGCGAGGGGTGCGGTGCGAGGGATCTTGGCTTGGTAGGAAGCGTAGCGGATCGATGGGTCGATGGTTTCGGAGAGCAGGTCTTTGTAAATGTCCACCTTGGCTGAGGTGACGAGCGCGCTGTAGATGATGCGAGCCAGCGCGAAATTCTTCAAGCAGGCCTCCCAGCTTCGGTTTTCGAACTGAGAAGCTCCCCGAAGCAAGGCGGCATACGCGCGGGCTTCGAGAATGTCGGTGGAACTGGCGCCACTGGTGCTGGAGGAGAGGGCTTCAGCCAGCTGCTCGGCGGTGCGGGCGCCTTTGACCAGTCGAGACACGATCTGCGATTTCGTCCTTCCCGTAATACCCTTCGCATCGGCCGAGTGGGTGGCCTTCATTGACATGGCTTGGGCCCACGTTCGCTCCGCTGTCAGGAGTTGGAGATAGAGATATCTGGGACCTCCCATTAGCAACATGATCACGTTTGGTGATGGGTACGGTTTTCAATAATCGTACTCGTGGTTCTCGGCGATCTGTTCAGCAGCCACTTGGGACTTCTTAGGGTCGAACTTTCCCCGGTTCTTGGTTGCAATGTTCAGCTTCTTGCGACAGTTGACCAGCTTGGTTGAGAGTTGCTGCCAGTAATTCGAGTGGTCGCCGTAGAGGAGAGCCTTCTCCCTGTGGGAGACGATGAATTTTGTGATATCCATTTTGTAACCCCTTTCCCCCCTTTTATGTCTTGGTGGCGGTTGATGGTGGGGATTGAAGATGGTAGATTCGACTCTGGCGACTTGACAGAGGGACCCAACAACGACGACAACTAGATACCCCGTGAAGCGACACAGAGCCACACTGTGGTTGCTCCAAGGTGGGGCAACTTTTTTGGACTGGGGATTTGTGCCCCGCAGAGCTCACCAGGGGGTGAGCTGGAGCAAAGGCGGTGAAGTGGCCCAAGCTCCCTGGAACAACGAAAATCAGGTGCAAAATTTGGAGAAGCTTGAAATTCTGCCGGGTCAAACGGGCAGCCAGAACAAGTGAGAGGTAATGACAGCCCGTGTTCCAAAAAATTTGGAGACCTTCAAAGGCATTTTGAGACACACCTGGGACCCAAGGTAGAGGAGCTCCGAATTCTGCAAAACTGAAGCGTTGCGACACGCTCGAACATGGGGCATCGCGCAGTTGCGCCCATTTCGTATTTCCTCCTCTCAAATCCACAACCCCCCTCGGCCTTGGCTCTCAGGAGAAGACCACCAAGCGACTCGATTTCGTCCTCGACAACATCCTCCTAGCAGGCGAGACGGCTCTCGACAGATGATGTGACGGAGCCCCCTCCCATTAAAGGTTTTGGGACTGAGTCGATTCCGCCGGGCCACACCTGCGACGATGCTAGAGAGGACGGCGTGTAGCATTGAGCCCTGCAGCCTCAGCCTACAACGAGTTCTTCCCTCTACTAGAGCTTGTCTGCAAAGCCGTCGTCAGCTCCATACTGCATTCTGGAACCATGGCGCACACGAATTGGACTTTATCGCTGCGTGCCAGTCGCTCATGCGCTTGCCTGGGCCAGAACCACCAAAGGCAAACCGAGTGCCGCCAAAACCGAAGAAGGAGGTCCCGACCATGATGACCGCATCCGCCTTCCTGTTCGATTTTCTCTACCCAAACGGCACTGCTGCCTTGATGAGGAGAATTTATCCCGCATTGTCCAGTCGCATAGAGCCCGTATCGAGACATCGAAAACCGACATCACGCCATTACATGTCCTCGACTCCTGACCGGCCTGATCCTCCAACCGACGCCGAGACGCTGCAAGATGGGTTGATGGAAGAGCAGGCCGAAAGCGAAGAAATAAACGGTGTCGTTTTTGAAGACGGTGTTCGGGATGAGACTGGGAAACTGAGGTTTGAGGGCACTCCCGAGGCAGAGCTACAGGCACTACTTTCTTCTCGCCAGACTGGATCATATGATAAGATTTGGGCGCTATACAACAAACTCGACCTCGGCATGATGCAGAGACTCAGGGCCGATGTTCTGATTGCCCTCTCAGCTTCAAATCGTCCAATTGAAGCGTGGAGAATCAACGAGCTTTTTTTGCTATACAACATCAGGCAGTGGAGTGAGGAGATTGTGTATGCCGCTGTTAAAGCGGAACTTACGCTTCAGAACGTCTCTTCAGCTCTTCAAATATTCGATACGGCGTTGAAGCGACGTCAGTTTGGGAACGCGCTAGATCTGCTGGCTGCTTATGGTTTTAACAACTCCGCGTGGGATGTCGTTTTGGATGCGTGGATATCATACGAGAGGAAGTTGAAGCCCTCCCTATCTGAGGTGACTTGGATGACGCTGAAAGACGATCCCGACTTTTCAACCGACCGGGAAGTTCCACAGACGGAGGAGGAGAAAGACCAAACCCAAGCCGAGGAGCTATCCCAGCCGCTCGAGACTCATGAGCCTGGACCTGAACCTGAACTGCCGGACGGGAAAGTCTTAAGCTTCTCGAGGTTGTCCGAAGTTCCCAGTTTCGCAACGCAAATGCAAATCTTTTTGGATTCCACTCCATCCGGTCCGAGACCACCGACAAAGGCAGATCAAGAACAACGTCGCGTGGCAATGAAGAACTTTCTCACCTTTGTCGCCAAAACTTCTTTGCCTATTTTTCAGCAAAATGACGCTGTCGGTCTTCTCGGCGTCATCGAGAACATGGGCCTATACGAGTACTACATTGGCCTTTGCGCTGAGCAAGGCCGTAAGAGGATGGCGGCCAATCTCTACCAAGATTATAGAGCAGTGGCTTCCAGAGACTGGGACAAGGCAAAAGTATCCAAGAAGAAGGAAAGGGGGTTGATGCGCGACTCCGTTTTGCGCCTCATGATGGACATTTTGTATCCGCAAAGCGCCCGAGCACTCGAACAGCTTCGGCAGGACTGGTACCGTTATTACAATAGACTGGACCGAAGAGCGTATCTGAAGTTCATGAATTTCTATGCTAGACGTGGCGATGTCGGATCCATCATGAAGTTGGTGAAGGAGTTCGAAGAGCATTGCGATCCCAACGTCCAACAGGACCCCAAGTTTATCAAGACCCTCATGAACGCACATGCAGTTAGAGGAGATGCTGATTCTGCCCGCCAAGTACTGGAAGCTTGGATGGAAAAGGTTGGGGAGGAGCCAGAGATCATAAACTGGAATATCTTGTTGAACGCCTACACCAGAGAGGGAAGCTACGATGCAGCCATCGACCTTTTTGCGGCGATTTACGAGCAAGGAATGGCCGATGAGTATACCTACACGACCATGATGAAGATGGCCGCCTGGCGTGGTGATCTCCAGTTCAACCTCGAACTTTATGAGATGGCCAAGAGTAGCGGCGTCGAGGCCAAGACAACAATGATGATGACAATACTCGAGGCATATTGTCAAAATGACCGATATGCCGAGGCCGAGCGTCTCTGTGTTAAACTTACAAAAGAGAAGCAGATTTCTGGTGACTACGTATACCTTTGGAACGTACTCTTGCGCTATTCGGCAAAGCAGCGCGATTTAACAACCGTCAATCGACTACTCGAGACCATGACGACGCTCAAGATAACTTACAATCAAGATACCTACAGTCATCTTCTCCTCGCCTTGCTCTACACACGTCAGTCACATCACGCATTGCATCTACTCAGACTTGCTCAGAAGGAGGGCGGCTTTGAGCCAACGCCTGGTCACTATGCGCTACTCATGTCTGTCTTTATTCACACTGGCGAGTCACACGTGGTAAGGAACATTCTCAAGTTGATGGATAGCTTGCAGTACACAAGAGGCGCCATGTGCATGACCAAAGCCATCGATGCGCTGGGCAGATGGCGGGAACTTCCTGAGCAGCGCAGAAATGGCCGTGACGGTCAGTCATATCTGAGGGAGGCATTGAAGCAGTTCTACGCAGTTTTGGACCAGGAGAAGAAGGGCTCGGCCGACGACCGTCTCGCCATGACCAGTCTGTATTCGAAGATTCTCTTCGTTTTGACGCAAATGCGCAACTTTACTACGGTCAACGAGATCATTGAACTCCACAACTCCCGCTACCCTCACCGGTCCACCCCCGAGACTGTTCCGCTCAAGCTCCTGCACAACATCATGCTTGCCGACTTTTACGAAAAGAAGTATGACCAAGTGAAGTCGACCTGGAAAATCGTCTTGGAGCGCACAGAACGACGCGCTCAACCCGTCCTGGCCGCAGTCAACGACGACGGTACGCCCGTGGCGGAGTCAAAGGTCATGTATTCGCAAAGATTCCGTCTCTGCGACCCCCTCAAAACCATGCAACGACTTTATCTAGAACTCGAAGATGCCGACGGCCTAATCGAGCTGATTGCCAGTGTTCGGCAAAAAGGCTTCGATCTCGACAGCAAAAACTGGAATTACCACATCCAGTCGCTTGCACGACTCAAGAGATGGCGCCACGCGTTCCTTCTCTGCGAGGAGAAGCTCATGCCACAGTGGCTTGGCTGGTACTGGTACAGATACAAAAACTCAAAGCAAGCTTACAGGCTTCCATTGGAAGTGCGCCGCCTGGGCAGCCACCCACACCACCCTCGACCAATCTCGCACACCCTACTCATCTTGGCTAAGGAGTACATGGAGCTTGAGCAGATGTCACTATGGTCCAGAGAAGCAGCAAGGGAGTTTGAATTTATCAAAGATAAATGTCCTCAGGTAACTCGTGCAGTAACCACGATGGAAAGGGTTGGGTCCCAGCTCGAGCACGACATTTTTGGAGGTGATCAGGCTGATCAGCAGCCTATCATGGATGAGGATGGCATTCTGCGTTCTCCCACTGAGAAGAATGCATCGAATGCCAATCTATGGGATAAAGATGGCAATTTGAGGCAGGATCCGTTGTGGAGGCGGCCACGCGCCGGAGGACACAGTCTCGAAGAGAAGGAGATGAAACGGCAACTCAAGGCTCAGATAAGGGTAGAGCAGAGGGCGAGAGGAGAGAAGCAAAGGGCGCTGCAAGCTCAATATGAGAAGGAAGACCAAGAGAGACGAGAGAAAGCGCTGGAGGAGAGGAGGTTGCGATATGAGCAGATGCACAACCAGGGCAATGTGTCCTACGACAAGGTCTGGTCCGAAAAGGGGTACTTGACTGCCGATGAGGCGGCGCCCACAAAGAGAAAGAAGAAGGGCAGACGAGATGAAGATGGTGATGTCGATCAGGACGTCGAGGCTGCGCTGAGAGCCATGTTGAATGAGCGCAATGAGGGGTAGAAGAAATAAGGGATGTGGCGTTGCTCTGTGTAAAGCAACCCTTCTGGCCTGGTTGATTGCTGTGATGGGAATGTATATTAACATTGTTTGTGCATACGTATTAGATAAAATCATGTATATGAATGTGGACGGTGGCATTGCGTTGGCTGGGTTTCACTTTTTTTCTTTTCTTTTTCTTTTGTATATATTGTTCCAGTTAACAATCATGAGGCCAAGATCTCTATGCATACCTAATTGGAGAATATATGGGGATGGACTCTGTACACACTTATGTGGCCTGTATACTCATGAATTCTGTACATCGTAAACATCATTTCCTAAGAGTTCCGAAGAAGTGAAGGAAAACTTAGAAACGAAAGCAAAGTTTTAAGTTCCTAAACCAACAGCAGTCATCAAGACCTGTCGTCCTTGCCTGCCGGATGTACCCGTAAATTCTTCACTCATGCGAGTGTGGGTCCACTTTACGCCACTGATCGAACATCCTTGTCACTGATGCGCGCTCGGCATTTCTTTCAACCACGCCCGCAGGGTTTACGCGCCTTTGGTTGCTGTTGGGAAAAGTAACCATTTGGACATTGCGATTTCTCAACCACTTACCCATCTACACATTTTAGGTCGACAGTTCCACATTTTTCTCATTTACATGGATTGGTAAAAGGGAGAAGGCACTTATTATCTTTCTTTTCTTCTTTTCGACCAAAAGGACTTCATGGCAGCAAAGATGTTGTTTCCGGACGAGGACGCTCCCGAGTTGAAAAAATGGATTGTCAAGCGGCTTGAGAATAAGTGAGTGTATACGGATCGGAACTGAATTTGTCTATAGTGCTGACAGCTGGGGTTAAAACAGTTCAGACGCAGACGCTGATGTGCTCGCGGACTATGTTATGGCATTGTTGCAGCACGACGGGGAGGTTAATGCGGTGCGCAAGTTATTGGAGGAGGAAGTTCCTGGGTTTCTTAAAGAAGGTTTGTTACGGGGCTTTTCTATCTGTGGATGCGATGCGATTGGGCGGAAAAGTTTTAAATTCTAACCTTCATCTGAAAACCCCTGCAGGGAAGGACTCGACCGCCTTTATAAATGATGTTTTCGAGGCTATGGAATACCGATCCTATTTGCCAAACGCGCCTCCACGGCCACCGAAACCGCAGTCGCAATCGCAACCCCAAGCGCAGTCACGAGAACAAAAACTTCAACAAAAGTGGCAGCAGCAGTTGCAATTGATGCAGCAGTTGAACAACGGTGCCGGCGGCGGTGCGCAGTCGCAGCAGCAGCACGCATTTGGGTTGTCTTACGACGACGGTCCCATGATGGCGCAACAACAGCAAGGTCAAGGTCGAGGGTACGTGCTGCCACCGCAGTCGCAGGCGTTTTCCAACGGTTTCGGCTCTGGGTCGAAGAAGAGGGGGTACCACGACTTGGATAATCCGAATGCGCAGCAGACTGGTGGTGGGGTGTTCGGCGGCCGATCAACCAAGCAAGCTCGTAAGGGAGCTCGCGATGCGTCCCAGCCTGGTTTCGCTCAGCAAGCAGAGCCGTCAGCCGGCTATTACGATCCCCAGATCGCAGCGTCGGAATTCATGCGAACACTGACCCAGATCAATGCGCAGATGGGCTTGCCGCCGCCTGATTTCAGCATGTTAAACAGCGGTGGTGTTGGTGGTGGTGGCGGCGGTGGCAGAGGCAGGGGAAAGAAGAGAGCTCGGTGTCGGGACTTCGACAAAAAGGGATATTGTCCTAGGGGGATTAATTGTAATTTTCAACACAGCACAGACGATTTGCCCCCACCACCCGTGTCGCAGCAACAAGCTTGGGATCAAAACGAGGAGTACGACCCCGCTAACGCGCTCATGGCCGGCATGTTTCCTCCGCAATACCATCCTACTTCGTTCCAGCCCACGTTTGAGGGAAATGGATTTGACACTGGTGGAAATGCTCAGCAACGACAGCCAAGAAATCAAAGGAACGGAGGGGGCAGACCGCACTCCAAATACACGAAACGTGCACCGTTTTCTGCTGAAGGAGCTTCGTTCGACAAGTCAAATACTTGCATTGTGGTCGAACAGATACCCGAGGAAAACTTTGACGAATCACAAGTTCGAGACTTCTTCTCGCAGTTTGGCAACATTCTGGAGGTTTCGATGCAGCCGTACAAGCGACTTGCGATTGTCAAGTACGAGACCTGGGAGGAAGCCGATGCGGCGTATCAGAGCCCCAAAGTGATTTTTGAGAATCGGTTCGTGAGAGTTTATTGGCACAAGGAGCCGAGCGACGATCCCTCAAACGGCAAGAAGCCAGCTAAGAACGGCTTTGTGAAGCAGGAGGAGGGAGAAGAGGGTGAGGTTCCTGAATCTGAGCCGATTGATCTGGAAGAGTTTACCAAGAAGCAGGAGGAGGCCCAGCGGATACACGAGGAGAAGCAGAGGAAGATGGAGGAGCTTGAGAGGGAGCGTAGACAGGTTGAGCAGAAGCAGGCCGAGTTGCTGGAGAAGGCTGCCAAGGCGAAGGCCGAGTTGGCTACCAAGCTGGCTAGGAAGAGTGGAACTGCTGGGGATGATAAGAATGATACTGGGGAGGTGTCTCAAACGGAGATCTTGAGGGCCCAGTTGGCTATGTTGGAGGATGAAGCTAGGGGCCTGGGATTGGATCCTGATGCCCCCACAGAGGAGGATGGTACTGTTCCGTCTTCTTATTACTCGCCGTCGACATATGATTATACCGCTAGAGGTGGTGGATATCGTGGACGGGGCAGAGGGAGAGGACGCGGAGGGTTTGTGCCTAGAGGCCGTGGGGGTTTTCACAGGGGAGGCTATGGTGGCGATGTGCACGCTGCTTATGCTGCTTACTCGCTTGATAATAGACCTAGGAAGGTTGTGATGACGGGTGTTGATTTTACGGAGAGTGGGGCGGACGAGATGTTGAGACAGTATCTTTTTGTAAGTTGCTCACTCCTTGACTCGGGTTGTCTTGGCAGTTACTAACAGTTGTTGGCAGGGCATCGGAGAGTTCACCGACATTCAATCAACACCCAACTCTACCGAAATTGCGTTCAAGGACCGCAAGACGGCAGAAAAGTTTTATAACCTCATCGCGCTCAAGGGCGGCTCAGTTCCGGGGGTTGAGGGACAGGTTGAGCTTGCTTGGGCTAGTGCCTCAGGGGCTCCTGCGCCTACTACGCCCCGGACGAATACCCAAACAGCCGTGAAGAAAGAAGACCAGGAAGAGGGTGAAGTTGATGAGGACGAGGATGATCATGATCATGATCATGACGATAAGGACGTTAGGATCACGCTTGATCGTCCTGCTCAGACGCAGGCTCAGCAGAGCCGGAGGGTTCAGGATTTGGATTATGAGGTTGCGGATGATGATGAGGGCGCTTGGGGGTATTAGGGATATTGATAGGTGGGTCGTCCCTCATCTAGATCGTCTTCGTTCATCTCACCTTGAGAACCGAAGGTAGGGAATAGGGTTCAAACACATACAGAGGTTTGCGTGTGTGTGTGTGTGTGTGTCCGTGCATTTCAAGCGTATGCTTTGTAGAGTAGAGTAGCTTTGGGGTACATGAAACGGGCAGAAGGGAGCGTAAAGAAAGAGAGGATACCACGGATCCATGTATGTTGCGTACCGTATAACGAACAAAGAAGGCTTTTTGCCAATAAGCTCGCAAGTATTTAGCCGAGACTGTGTGGCTATATTTTTTTTTTCTTTTTCTTTTTCTTTTTTTTTCCCTATTACCTATTTCTGATTCATACATCCCATCCCGTCTGAAACTCCGGTTTCCATGCCTCCAAAAAACAGAAAGACAAAAGAGATTTACAAAAGAAACCCAACTCCCGAACCATGCAATGTTTGTAGACGTACTGTACCTCAATTCACCTATTTATTGCCCAATCTCCCTAGCCAAATCCTCAACCAACCCGGCAATCTCCAAACTAACCTGCGTCGACCTGGGGATATCGTGCCCGCCGCCGTGATCATACATCTTGGTGGCTTCGCAAAAATGCGCGAGCTGCAGACTGCTCGGCCACCTCGGGTCCTTAGCCCCGAAGATGTTAACCGTAGGGATCTTTATCCTCAGCTCCCTGGGCACCTTTGTGAAATCCAGACCGAAAACGTCGCTTTCGTCGGGCATTTTCGAGGGGTCGTGCAGCAGCCCCTCCGTGTCGTCCCACAATCCCACGCCCGGCTTTATTTTGTCCAGGTTTGCGGCCCAGTCGCTCAGCGCTCCGGCCTTCCTTTTCAGCAGAGCTCCCGAGGCGTCGTTTACTTCGTGGGCCTTGCGCGACACCGGGATTCCCACGTCCTCGAGCACGTTTAGGGGAAGCCCCCCGCAGATGAAGATTGCGGCTTTGAACGGTAAAGGGTCCGAAGGGGCTTCGAGGGCGTGGTAGAGGAGGTAAGAGGCCACGAGGGAGCAGCCCTGGGAGAAGCAGATGACGGCGTCGTAGGGCCCGTTGAGGGCCATGTGGTCTTCCAGCCAGACGTGGGAGGCGCGGATCGAGTTTATCGACGAGGGGCTGCCGGGGGAGGTTGATTTAGATGTGTACCAGGTGTGGTGGGTCGAGTTGAAGAGGACTTTTATGCCGGGCGCCGGGGGGGAGATGTGGGGCGCGTCGATGAAGTCGAAGGTGTAGGAGGGGGGAAGTTTGTTGCGGAGGGCCGCGGTTTGGGACGAGAAGATTTGGGCCGAGGTTCCGTGTCCGTGGAGGCCGAGGATTCGCATCTTGAGGGGATTGGCGCCGGCCGTTTATGAGGGATGGAATAGTCAGGTAGCCTCAACGGTTGAGTGCCCCCTGGACTTTTATTTATTTTGTATTTTTTTTTTTTTTTTGGTGGTTGAGTTGGGTAAAGTGATGCTGGGCGGCGAGGCGAGACTGAGACTGGTAAGACAAATAAATCTCTTAAATATAACTTTGTTTACCTTTGTTATTTGTCAGATACCTAGTGAGCTTCTTCGGGGTTCGTTGGAGAGAGTCCGGCGAGTGATCGGCTTTGAGCCGTTGCGGCACCGGAGTACCGAACCGCAGGCGACCGATGCCCGTTAGAGAGAGAGAAAAAAAACTTGAGATCAAAAGCTGACGGTTCCTGGATGTTAACACTAAATAAATGGTCGATGGTTTAGTTTCGAGAGGAGAAACCGTTGAAATAAGGTCTGCTTTATTCTGGAAATGTGAGACATTCTTTGGATTCACTGGAATGCTGCCATGCTACACAGAAGCGTCCAAGATAAAATGATGCCCGAAAGCAGCCGTTCCGATTTATTCCATTATTAAATAAGTGAGAGTCCAGTCTATACATCATACTTTTGTTCCCCCCCCCCTTTTTTTTTTTTTTTTGTAATTCGTGTCTTCGTCAAGTAATCATCAAAATCATTCATTCCCTCCTCCTCATCAATTTCACCCCTTCCTCAATCTTCACCTCAACGTCTCCTCCCACCACCCCTCAGCTTCCCACTCAACCCCTCCCCCCTAACCCCCTTCTGTTTCCCACCCTTCCCGCCGCCAACGATGTTCCCGATAGCCAACTGCGTAGCCTGCCTAATAACCGTGTGCCTCAACCCGCCCTTCCTCACTTTCGGGTGCTTCTTATCAATAAACGTATCCACCACCGCCGCGCTCAATGCCGCCGCCGCTATCTTGCCTCCCTTTGGTCCCAAAAGGGGAGAAGGATCATCTCTCAGTTTTAAAGCTGTGAGCGCTGCTGTCTCTACAGCTATTTTGGTTGCCGTCATGAACATTTCGGAGGGGGTTTTGGGTGGTGCGTGTTGTTTGGGAGGGGGAGGGGGAGGGGAAGGGGATCTTGAGTGGCGGAGTCGTGAGAAGGGGTTACGGGATTTGGAACGGGAATGTGAACGTGTAGAGCGGGGTGAGTATGGAGGTGGGGGAGAGGAATGGCGTCGATGAGATGCTGACTTTGAGCGTCTGGTTGGTGAGGGAGATCGTGAATGGGGATGGGCGTATTCGTGGTGAGATGAGCGGCCACGGGATTTGGCGTGTGAAGATCGTGGTGAGTATGCAGGTGGTGAAGAAGAGCGGGAAGAGGGGGCTGGTGAGTGATGATGACGACCTTTCCGTCGTCGGCTGGAGCGATCGAATTCTGGTGATGGCGAACGGGAAACAGAGGAAGCGTATGACGAACTGGAGCTGGAGCGATGATGGTTTCTTCTCTGGGGCTTGAGTGAACTAGATCGTCCTCGTCGACGACGTGATCTGGCTGGCCCTTCATCTTCGCTGCCGGTGAGATAGTATTTGTCTCTGGGGTCGTAGTATGTGTCATTTGAATCGGCGCTTCTTCCTCTTCTTGAACGTCGCTCTCCCATCACGGAATGCCTGCGGCGGCCTCTCGATGGGTAGTTGTCATCCTCGACATGGTGTCGGGAGCGTGTGGTGCTGGGAGGAGTTGAGTGGCTGATTCGCCTGGACAGAGATGGCTTTTTGGGCATTATAGAGTTATCAAATTAGGTATTTGTAAATTCTGGAAATGGAAAATTATTTGGTGTTGTTGATCCGCTCATCAGGGATTCAACAAGGCTGGGTGATGGACGATTTAATACCGATTTCAGGGGCTTCACAAGAAGACAAGACTTCATTAGCCACGCCGGCAATGACAAGTCTGGAATGCGCACAATACACAAATAATTTTTGCGAGAACCCCTCATTCAGGTTTATCTTGTGCTCCTTTCTTAAACAGGCTTTTCCTGTCGGCCGCGAGAAAACTGCGTCACTGGCCGTGTCGATCATCACCAAACTCATCCGTCTATTGGCTCCCCGACCCCCGACCCATCCTTCGGCAGCCATCCCGACGAAGGGTCTAGAAGGGGCAACCTCACATCTGACAGCACTTGCAGCTGATATCATTCTGCAGCGGGAAGGGTTTATAGCTCTAGAATTATACGTCCACCACAACCAAACATCGAGATGCATTATTTGACCGCCATCCGAATAGGAGCCAAAGTTCTGTCTCACTTTCTGACATCACAGCACGGCACGAAAATACGACGGCTTGTCTTGGAATTGAAGAAAAATATGCTGCTCAATAAGTCGGGAAAACACCGATAAATATATTCCCAGCAAAAGAAAAAGATAAGTGACCGCTATTTCGACGTCAGTCATTTGCTGTGTTCAAATCCTTTGAACATGACCACCATTTGTATGTGTCTCATTTCCATTCCAAAATTCAAATACACCTCCCTCCATGCTTGCGAAGCAACGCAACCCTCTAAAAGTCCCAGTGAATGCACCTTCCAAGTAGAAGTAGATACTTTTGATCATCTCTCCCCATCCCTTGGCATCTCATGTAGCTCAGGTGTGCCAGGCATCCGCCCCGTCATTGGTCTCGTAGCGGACGTCTTGGAGCTTGACGCTGTCGCTGGTCTGCCCGCACTGCCCGCACTCCCCCCTCCTCCTCCGTTATCTCCCAGGTCTGATGGAACACTAGTAGTCGAACCCCGTCCCTGATACACAACCTTGGCATATCCTCTCGATAGACGTTGAGGCTTGGCAAGCTGCAGCTCTGACCCGACTTGCATGATAGGCAATCCAGGGCTGCTGGTCACGGAGGGCAGTTCGAACATATCATTTGGGTTTATGGGCGTCAGAGGCGATTGTTGGTGTTTCCGGGGCCTTGGTGGCGACCCAACTGGTCTCCGAGCAGGGAAGACACCCGAATCTGGCGTGTACAACTCCACAGGAGAGTTGCCTGCGTACAGTTCGGCGGGGGAGGAGCCCTCACCACTGTCACCGCCACCATGTTGTTCCTTGGTGAAAGCTGCCGAGTCTCGAAGTGTTGTGCGTGCCCAGTCTGAGCTCTGATCTCTGATGCTGGCGGGTGGAAGGTTCCTTCCTAGCGTGGGTACCTCTGAGGTACCAGCACTGGTTCCATAGAAGTTGCTGTCAAGTTCTTTCTTGAGGTTGGATAGTTGATGGGATTGTTGATGACGGCGCCGGATGAAAAATGCCAGCGCAACTATGGCCAGAACACCGCAAATAGAGCCGATAACGATGCCAGCAATGGCCCCAGCCGACAGTGAGAGACCATGCTCGGAATTCTCCTCTAGGGCGTACTGCATCGCGAATACAAGAGCGGTTGCAACAATGGTCGGTTTCGTCGTTGTTGCTGAATCCGTGGGAGCTGCTATGGACGGTGTTGTTGTGCTCGTAGTCAATGGGCTGACGCAGGGAGTTTCACCTCCGAGCGCGACGGTCCATGGGGTATAACCACTTTAAGGTCAGTCAGTTTGTTGTTTCCGTTGTGTTTTCCCATTTGCCCAAACCAAACAGAGTGACGTACTTGGGGCAACAGCTGCCAGATATTGAGTAATAATCCGAGGCGCAACTATCCAAAGTCGCATCTTTGGCCTCGGCAGGTTGAGGGTACGCGTAAACTTCATCTAGAGCTCCAGTAATCGATGGAATAGGTGTGACTACTGCTCTTGCAGGTTCTATAAAACCGGTGGTTTTGGGCGTGAATGGACAACATCCCAGTTTGTCATTGTTGCACCCTACAAACGGAACGAAGTACATTGTTGGGCCTCCATCAAGCAAAGTGAATTCCGCCGAAGCACAGCTGCCGGTGAGGAGAGCCGCGAATCCTTGACTTGGACGTCTACCGCCAGGCGGACGCGACGGAGCAGCGCCAATACCAGCGGTCGGAGGAAATGTGGGAACAGCATATGGACTGGTAGATATATGTGAGTTTTTTTCTTTCGAGATCAGAACAAGAAACAGAGATAATACTCACCTGCCATCCATGGCCTCAGTGGTTGGATCAAAAGCACCTGTGGCGGTTGGAAAGGCGACCGAATCCGCTGGAGTCGGTGTAGGGTCGTCTTCGGGAACTATTGGGTCAGGATCTTGAGAGGGTTCAGGTGGTGGTAGAGGTGTCGGTAGAGGTGTCGGTTCAATGGGTTCAGGTGAGACTGCTGCATCGACATTGGGTGCCTTCAGGTCAGGGGCGGGCTGACTCGGCGGAGGAGAAGAAGGAGGAGGCGGCTTTGGAATGGTAGTTATGGTAGTAAATTCTGTTAGAATGGTGGTCCGCACCAGATTCATTCGGTGGCCCTCTCTGGAGAGCCCATCATGATTTCGGCTGTGATCCGGGGCGAGGTCAGGGTCCAGGGCATCGTCTTCGCTTTTCTCTTGCAGGCTCGACATGTTGCCCAATCTCGGGGGGGCGTGTCCAGGAACAGCGAGAATGGGCGAGGTTGGCTCTGCACGCGCGGACTTGGACTTGCATGGTTTGGGGAAGCATGAGAACATGGTTGATGGCGTACTCCACGGCTCTCTGACGCCAGTGAGAGCTTATTCTCGGGAGCCTTTCCTATTGTTATTAAGAATAGCACAATATAATAAGTTCCGCTGATGTAAACAGGCAGTTCTTGGAAAAGAGAAAGGGAAAAGCAAGCCAGCTCGGCTTCCTCGAGATTGACTTGAGACTCATCAAGACGGCGGGGACAGAGTGATCGAGACGGAGTACTGAAAGAGAGTCAACAATAACAATGAATAACTGTTATTGCTCGTCCGTTTTTGCGGAAAAGGAGAAACAGTTCGTGGTACGTGTTGCGACCGGGCTTAAGACGGTCATCGATGGTGGTTGATGGTCGACGCCGGAGCTGTGTTTGGCGGGAAGCTTCCCGTGCAAGTTTCACCCAGGTCCGGGCCCGCAGTCCACAAGTAGGAATTTATTTGCCAGATATGGGATTACGAAAGTAAGAGACATTGTGCAGCTGTAATAAAAAGTTCTCAATTTCATCCCAGCAATATCTCGAGATCTGGAGTTGACAGCTGCAAAAGGGTCGAGGTCGTCCACTAATACACCCCCTGTAAAGATGTTCAGACGAGCACGTGGCCCAAGCGTTCCATGCCTAATTGGGCTAATCTGCAGGGCGCAAAGGGTCAAGATAAGGGACGTCCCCCACCGCTGATTACATCATGTGTGCTACTAACGCCATCCACTGCTGATGACCTCTACTCTACCTACCTATTGTAGAGATGATAGTAAAAAAAAAAAAAAAAAAAGCCCCCAAAAAATGACCAGTGGATGATTAAGGCCTCGCACACGACATCAAACAAATAAATATGGCTGACGCAATGGAAGCGGAGCTTGGCAGCGTCAACACGACTGTCACTCCAACGTCTCCCGAAACATCAGTTCCTGTACCTGTACATGTACCACGCCCAACTCAAAATGCCACACCCAACGCCCCCGATGCCAGAGACCCGCCAGAACCATCGGTTCTGTTTCCTCCACTTCACAACAGTGCAGATGCAGAGTCGGGAACTTCGGGGGGAACTGCCGCACCTTCGAGAGCAGGTGGTGGCGGTGTAGGCGACGACAACGACGAGGACGAACCAGCAGTTGCCCGTCCCTTCCTTCGCACTTCCAGTCCAGATCCGGCATCATCTCGCCCAGGCCTAAACATGACAGCTGAGGACGACGAGGATGAGGAGGCCCGCATAGGCGGGACCGATGGCGCGTTACCGAGATCGAGGTTGATGCACAAGATGCACAGGTTCAGTCTTTATGAGACCGCTAGTCGCTTTTACATCGTAGGCGGCGATGTCACCGAGAAGCGATATCGCATTCTCAAGATAGACCGCACAAATGACGACGAGTCAGAGCTCAGCATCACCGACGACAAGACGGTATACTCGCAAAAAGATATGAACCAGCTGCTGGACACCATCGACGACGGAAACAGGGGAACTGGCGGCTTGAAGCTGCGCTGCACCACCTGGGGCCTGCTGGGATTCATAAAGTTTACCGGGCCTTGGTACATGCTCCTGATCACCAAAAAGAGCACGGTCGCCATGATAGGAGGCCATTACGTCTACCAGATCGACGGCACGGACCTTATACCTCTGACCTCCCCTGGATTCAAGGTGGATCAGCGCAATGGCAACACTGAAGAATCTCGTTTTCTGGGGATCTTGAGCAACTTGGACTTGACGAGATCGTTCTACTACAGTTACTCTTACGACATTACTCGCACTTTGCAACACAACATTACCCGGGAGCGAGAAGCCCTACTGAGTGGCAAACCATGTGCCATTGACGATGACTTCAACTCGATGTTTGTCTGGAATAACCACCTACTTCAACCTGTTGCGAAGGTACTAAACGCACCATATGACTGGTGTCGGCCTATCATCCATGGCTACATTGACCAAGCAGCAGTCTCAGTCTACGGCAGAACAGCCCACATCACAGTTATTGCTCGCCGCAGCCGTTACTTCGCAGGTGCCAGATTCCTGAAGAGAGGAGCGAATGATTTAGGATATGTGGCCAACGACGTAGAAACGGAGCAAATTGTATCGGAAGCTTTGACGACCTCATTCCACGCTCCAGGACCGAAATACTTTGCGAGTCCGACCTACACATCCTACGTGCAGCATCGCGGCTCTATTCCTCTGTACTGGACCCAAGACAACACAGGTGTAACCCCTAAGCCCATGATAGAACTCAACCTTGTGGATCCCTTTTACACGGCAGCAGCCTTGCATTTTGATAACCTTTTCGAACGATACGGCGCACCTATTTACGTTTTGAACTTGGTCAAAGCTCGTGAACGCACTCCACGAGAGGGCAAACTACTGGAAGAATACACAAAAGCAATCAACTATCTCAACCAGTCTCTGCCAGAAGACCAGAAGATCATCCACCGAGCGTGGGACATGTCGCGCGCAGCAAAGAGCCGCGACCAGGACGTGATTGGGACGCTTGAAAACATCGCCGAGGACGTCATGACGACGACAGGCTTCTTCCACAACGGAGATGGACACACCTCCCCTATCAGAGTACAAAATGGTGTGGCTCGCACGAACTGCATTGACTGTCTAGACAGAACAAACGCCGCGCAGTTCGTCATTGGAAAACGAGCACTCGGTCACCAACTTCACGCGCTCGGAATCCTGGGAGACACGACAGTCAACTACGATACGGATGCTGTCAATCTGTTCACACACATGTACCACGACCACGGCGATACCATTGCCGTACAGTACGGCGGCTCTCAGCTGGTCAACACCATGGAGACCTACCGCAAGATCAACCAGTGGACCAGCCACTCCCGCGACATGATCGAGAGCTTCAAGCGGTACTACAACAACTCTTTTCTCGACGGGCAGCGGCAGGAGGCTTACAACTTGTTTTTGGGCAATTACATCTTTGCTCAGGGACAGCCGATGCTGTGGGATTTGGCGACCGATTATTACCTACACCACGAGGATCCTCGGACATGGCTGGAGAAGAGAAAGAGAGACTATATACATTGGTATACTCCCGAGTTTCTCAAACCGCGAGTGCTCCAACCTTATTCCCCAGTGTCCAAGGGAACTCGTACTTCAAAACCGGTTGCAGCCTACGACGACTACTGGCTCGAGTACTACCGCCCGTCCACTTTATCATCCTTCCTGAAGATGTTTCCATACAAAATGAACTCAACAATCAAGTACATCCCCTTCAAGTCCACCCTGGACGGCCGCTACGATCTCAGCCCGTTCCGAGTGCGCACAGAAGTAGGCGACGCCGAAGCACAAGAGAAGAAAAAGGCCAAAAAGGAAGTTACCATTGTTGCTCCCCACGATGTGGTTCGCATGGCCGGTGATGACGGGTATAGCTCTTCGTTCAACGAGAAAGGTGCTACTGCATCCTCTTCTACCACAACAGCAGCCGTGACCCGCAGCGGCATTTCCTTCCATCGTTGGTTGCAAAGCGACAAACACGCAAGCGGAACCACACACGGCATCATGAAGGGCGGTACAGCTTCGTCGCCCAATCTCTACAACAATAACAGCGGCGATGAAGACTTCAAGAAGTCCGCCCTGGAAAAATCCCGTGCCGCACAATGGACCTTCACGCAAGTCGTCCACGAAAGCCTCAACCCAAAAGTCAGTTCCACCGAAGCAGAAGACTATGCTCGATACATCAGCCACCCCCAGAATTTACCTTTGGTAGTTTCGACAGAAATTCCTGCATCAGAAATCGAACCAGAATATCAAGAATACGTCAACGGCAGTTGGCAATACGAAGGACTGGACACGTTCAACAACATCACCATCAGCGAAAGGGGCCAGGAAGAGCGCGAGGAAGAGCAAGGTGGAGACTGGTCTCTTTATTTCGATACAGTCCACGTTGCGGATAACCCGCTCACAGTGACAGAAGAAGACGCGCAAAAGAAGAGGTACAAGGCTTATAGGAAGTGGTTGAGGGGTAAGAGTCTGTTCAAGCAGCCGGTTGACTAGGAGATATCGGCTGCGTCGCAGAGTAGTACTACTATGTCCTCTTCTTCTTCTTGTTTGCCTTCGCCTATGAACAGCCCTGGGATAATTATGGATGCTGTGAGTCCTGCTTCTGGGTTTGAATCGGGATTGGTGCTGGGGATGTCTCCTCTGCAGAGGCAGAGGCGGAGAAGAGCCGAGCCAGAGACGGTTCCTTCTGAATCAAGGGGGAAACGAGTTGAGAGAGGGAGGTCTCCTTTGAGTCTAAGACGGCGGAGAGGAGGCGGGATGAGGTGATTAGTTCTTTTTCGACCTCTGGAAGTGGGTGCCGGCCTGAGGAGGAGGAGGAGGAGGAGGAAGAAACGTTGAGCCAGCATAGGACTAAAGCGTTGAGTATCTCGTCTTGGTGCGCCGGAATTCGAGGCCAGCAGTTTGTCAAGATGGCTTGGAGGGTTTTTATGGCGGAGAGTAAGAGTTCGGGGGAAGCAGGAGCGAAGGGGTCGGTTAGAGCTGTGACCACCAAAGAAGGGATGATATCTTTGAGGTGCTTGACGGCGTGGATACCCATCATGTTTACTATTTTGACCGTTTGAGTGTTCAGAACTTGGACGATTCGGAGGTGCTCCTTGGCGTGGAAGTGGGCTTCGAGGATTCCTTGGCGGATGATTTTGTCCAGTAAGGGGTTTGGTGAAGAAGTTTTGGAGGCGAGAGTGAGGAGCGCTTCGTATGCTGGGTTCAAGAGCTGGACGGACTCGTCTACTGGGGTTAGGCTGGGGAGGTAGGTCAGGGTTGGGAAGATTGCGTCTTCGAATACTTTGTTGAGGCCTGTGTCGGACAGCGTTTTTGTAGGGAATTTCTCGAGGAACGTGTTGAGGATTCGCAGGCCTCGGGCACGGATGGGGGTTGAGTTGTCATCTGTGAGGGTTAGGAGGACTGGGATGTAGAGTGGCCAGGAGGAGGAGATGAGAGTGTCCTAAGGGGGGAACAGAGTTAGTTATGGAATAATGGGAAATGATGTTATGGGTTATGAAACTTACGTCTGCTTCTGTGACTGCCCATGATACTATTGGGATCGCTCGTAGATCGGTGAATTTCCAGGGTTTGGTGGCGGAAGTGTCATCTGGGATCCCGCCGCCGTCATCTTGGGATTGTTCGGGGTATGCTGCTTTCCGGCCGGAGGAGGTGACGGAAGCGGGCTTGGATTTGGAGAAGAGCGGGCGGAGGTAGGTTTGGAGGATTTGTTTGGGGATGAATTCTTCTTTTCGGTGGTGGTGAATAGAAAACTCTGCGATCAGAATCTCCGTGGCAAGCTCGGAGGTTTCGGTGGGTGTCCATTCTTGTGACGGATCCGCGAAGGAGATGAGAGTGAGGATGACCTCAGGATGGAGTTGGGTTGAGATGATTCTAGTCAAGGCCGACAGAGCCTTGATGCCCAGATTTGAGACAGCAAGTGAGTGTTGTACTTGTTGAGCGACGGATTCAGTGAGGTTCTCGTTGAAGGCTGCGTTCAGCTTGGTGTCATCATCCTTGGATGGGGGGATGATGGGTGCGATGAGCTGGGATATATTGAGGGCGAGAGCATCTGCTGAGTCTTGATCCTCATCAGAGATGGGCTGGATCTTGGGGGTCTGTTGTAGGCAGGCCAGGATGGTTAGGAGAACGGATTTCGTCTGTCTGGTGTTCTTGGTCTTTGATAGCTCGGCCTTGTGAACGGCTTCTTGAACGCTGGTTTGGAGCTCGCCGAGTGTGAATGACTCGGGCATATCTATAGAATAGAGTTAGTTGATGCTTATATAAATTGAAGAGGATTGTAGAGTCATTTGATCATGCGTTTTGAGAGTTCTTCACAGGTTGCTTCATCCGTCTTGGACTCGTCCAAACACGAAATTGAGTCGAGCAGCTCCTTAAACCACGGCATGTCGGCCGGGGGGGGGGGGGGCGGGGTTCAATAAAATTTTGGAGCTGTGAGAAAGGTTGAGATCGAAATGAGAACCTTGGTGAGAACTAAATTGCTTAGTGGTGATCGCTAGCTCGTATAACGAGAAATCAGGCCGTTTTGATGAGCGAGATGTTTGGTTCTGGCTTCTTGATAAAATAATTACCTCCAGTGTAGAACTTCCAGGTTGGTGTTTGCCTGACAGTGGGGCTCTGTAATTATGTGGCAGGTTCAGTGCTTGAGGCCCTGTATTTCAGCACATCGGATCTCTAAAAGATTGGATGCATCACATCACCATTCTCATCCCAACCTGGAAGCTGCTCTTTCCACATAAACATCTTTAGGTGGTGCTCGAGAAACCCATTTGCGGATCCTATCCTTCGGCCTGTGTAACGCCATGCATCCCAACAACCAGGCACAGACCTTATCTCTCTTTCTCCCTATTCTCTTGGCCAACTTCATACCTCAAGGTCACGCATCCAACTCATCATGGGCAACATGGGGACCGTATCGCCAAAACCTCCATCTTGGAGTCGGTGGGAGTCAACGCAAGATTCCGGCCGTGGAGGACAAATCCCGTTGACCATCTATGTGATTATGATACTTGTGGCTCATGCCCATACACATCTGCACCACGCTGTTGGAGAGTTCTCCGGAAGATGGGAAATTGTCCAAAATCTTCCCCCGCCTCTCTAGTCGTCGCCACAACAAAGATAATAATATTTTATGATTCTTGTCTCTATATGCCATTCACCATTCTATCATTCTTTCTTTGCCGCTTCTTTCGCTTCTTCTTCTTTCGCTTCTTCTTCTACCACCGCAGCAGGCTCCTCACCTGGCACTGCCCCTTCCCCTTCCTTCTTTCCCTCTTCATCCTCCTTCCTAACAACAACCTCATCAACGCCAACATCCAACTCCAAATCCTTCTTCAACCCGGGCAGGAACCGATCAATCCTCTTCCACGTCTCGTTCCACAATTCTTCCCTCTCGGGGCTCTTGCTCGGCGGGACCAAGTACCCGTTACTGCTCATGATGAGCAGAACATTTTTCAAGTTTTCGGGAACTGCTTCCTCCTATTTGCAGGAAAAAAAAACACCTGATCAGCACAAACTCTAAACTGGAGACGAAAAGGCAAGGGAAAAAAAGAGAGAAGAAATTTTTGTTTTTTTTATAAAAAAAAACTTAAAAAAAAAACTTACCAAACTGTCACCCTGCCCACTATTCATCAACCGGTCCATGATCTCAATAATCTTGAGCCAGAGATCCAACATTCCATCCCACTCAGACAAGATCACCAAGTATTGCAAAAAGACTTTACTCAGCAGCGAAGCAGCCTGGACTCTCGTTTCGCTCATGCCATCCCTATCGGAGGAAAAAACTTCCGGCTTGAGCAGTCGCAAAATAAGCGGGAAGAGGACCTCCCCAAAGATGGCTGTCCACTCCGAGTGATCGCTCGACGTCAACTCGGGCGAGAGCAAAGACCGCTGCAGCGAAGTAAACGCCAAGTGCCTTATCTCACGGCAGGGGTTGATGCACTGAGTCGTGAGAGCCTTGAAGATTGGGAGCCAGTATGCGGACCATGCTATAACTCTCATCAGTATCAAGCCGTGAAAAAAGGGGGGAACAGGACAAACACAAACCTTCACTACTCTCCAAATGACTCCCCTTCATCAACTGCGGAATCCGTTCCGTCAACCTGTAAATCCCATTTATCGCCCTGGTACCCCGTTCCACAACAGCGTTCTCGCTCGGCTTCTCCTGCTTCGCGGGTCTACCTCCCTTCCTACCGCCCTTTCGATCATTCTTCTGCTCAGCGACGGCTCCAACACTAGCCATCGTCGCAAACTCATTAAGCAGCGCCAAGGAAGCTTCATAGTTATCAGCCATGATGGCCGATGGCGTGCCCGAAACCCCGCTCTCGAGAATCTCAAACACGATTGGTGCGGAATCAGGATGCGAAGACAGAGTCTGCAAGATAACCCAGAAATCGGGGGACGTCATGATCTCATTCTTGAGCGGACAGGGCTTTTCGATACAAAGCTTTAGGCCCCGCAGAACAAGCCCGGAGGTCTTGATGAGCGTATCCTTCGGGAAGCTGGACACGGTGTGAAGGAGGATGGGTGGACGGACAAAGTCAACGTCGTAGCTGGCCTTGAGAAGGTTGAAGAGGTAGTAAGTCGCCCTCTCGATAAGGACGGGGTGATACCGAGGAACGTCCCTCAGGATCTCCTGGATGGCTTCCACCACCCTCTTCCCGAGAACCTCGACGGTGGCCTCATCGCGGAGCGCCAAGATAGTGCAAAACTCCAAGATATAAACCAGACCAGGGTCATAGACAGCAGTGTTTTGCCTAGCCTTTTGGCCATTGGGTGGTGACGGAATATTCTCAGTCTTGACCGTGATCACAGTCAAGCCGTTGTCTTCCGGGATCTGGGCGAGCAAGCCGTCCACCAAAGCCTCAAGGCCATGGCTGGGAAGCGTTGCGACATTGGCAAACACATCGCCCATATGGCACTGATTGACACAGTCCACCGTGCAAAGAGTGCTCTCGAGCTCTTCATCCGAAGGCTCAGGCGGATCATCAGCCGCATAGCTCGAGATGTACGACGTAAACGCCGAGAAGAATCCCGTCTCATTCTGCTTGGCGCCCCTATCAATAACTTGGGAGGGCGGCTGCAGAGGAATCGCCGGCAGGTTCAAATGATCTGCCTCGGGCGAAAAGAATGGCGGTATCAGCGAGTTGACAAACAGGTTGAGCCATATGCGTATGATATGCTTCCAACTTTTCTTGATAACGTGCTCCGACCCGGTAACGACTCTGAACAGGACCAGCGTAGCGAACTGCTGTCTGAGGTCCCTACCAAACTTGACCGCGAGCTCGCTCACCATAACACTATTCTCTCCGACCTGAACCTCGGTATTGAGCGTCGTGTTGGACAGCGCCTCGCTGCTCAACGTCGAGATGTAGCTCAGCCGGAAGATAATCTCATCCAGTGCCTCCGAGTTGCCATACTTGGTCGCAATCCTCGCGCACTCGTCAAAGCCCGTAATGACCCGAGCATAGACCGTGTCATCCGTAGCCGACATAAACACAAAGAACAGACAGGAAACGATGGCATTCCACGTCGTCGCAAACATGTCCGCATCGTAGATATTAGTATCGCAAAGTACCAGAGGGCCCGAAGACTCAGTCTTCATGAGCAGCTCCTTCCACGCATAGTCAAATGCGTGCTTATTATCGTGTTCAGACGGCAAGATGATCTCGTTGGACTTGATCTCGTTGAAAATTGCCTGCAAATATTCGGGCGCGAAGTCTTGTCCGCCGTTCACTCCCCGCAAGTTGCGCGCAAAGTCGATGTACTGCATGCGCGACTGGTTTTTGATAGTCGGGCTATGCTGGTCCGTATTCAGCATGATGATCGCATACGAGAGAATGAAGACTGCGTCCTTATCTGCCACGCCCTCGGGCACCGAGCTGGCGCAGTACTTCTCGGCAAATGAACTGACGATACGCTCAATCAGGGCAGACTCGCCGGGAAGACGGAATGTCCCCAACAAAACTCGAAGAGCCTCATCCACGCGCTTGCCGGTAAAGTCGAACTGGTCCATAAACCCGTCGAGAATCGGCTCGTTGCCCTTCTTGGTGAGGAAATCTCCAAGCATCTTCTTGTCAACCCTTGTCGTCCTACCCAAGAATCTAGCCACTTCCACCGGATCTTTGGAATCCTTGATTAGCCCCTTTTCTTGGAGGAACGCCAATCCACCTTTGGGGCTCTCATTGAATTTGTTCATTCCCTTGATGATGAGCTTTTTCCTGCGCCTCTTTTCCCTGAGCGCCTCGGGGTCAGGATAGCCCTCTGTCTCTGGCGTCTGGTCTAGCCTTTCGGCAATGTACTGTATAAACCGCAGGAGGGCATCCAAACAGAGTGGGGGAACGCTCGTCGTGCTCCATGTCGCAGAATCAGGCAAGGCGTTCCTTGACAAAAGACCAATCATGTCCTCACAGAGATCTGCTCGGTCTTCGTCGCAGTCGTAGTTGACAAACAAATCAACCATGAAGGTGGGCATCCGTGCAAGAACCCCAATATTCTCGACCATAGCTTGTCTCGCATCCGGCTTGCGGGCACCCCCTTCCAGACCCAGTTTCTGTCGGTCCTTGACAGGAACAGGGGTAGAACGCCCGCTCCCTTGTTGCGATGGTGGTGGCTTCACCAGCTTTGGTGCTTGTGGGATACCGGAGTAAAGGCTTGGATCGATACCGGGCTCTCTCGGTATTTCCACCGCCGGATGAAGGCAGGCAACTAGATATGAAAGGTACAACTCCTGCTGCAGCTTCAAAACTCCTCGGCATGTCGACAGGAGCGTACTAGCAACTATCAATGCCTCCTGCAAAACAGCCATATTATCTGATCGAACCAGCTGGAAGAGAGAACAGCATAATTGATCCTCTGCAATGGCAGAAAGCGCCTGGTGCCTGGCAATGGACGGCCCTGCCACCTCGAGCGCGACATGAATAATCCGAAGAGCCATAACCCTCATCTGATCGGGATATCTGCGATCATGGGGGTCAAGGAAGCTCACAAGCACGCGGAATAGCTCGCGAATAGACGGTAGCGAATAAGGACGAAGGTCGAACGACTCAGAGCTGATCTCCGTATTAGAGCTCGTGCTCGGCCTTCCAGCCTCCGGAGCCACAGACGCTTCCGTGCTGACCTTTTCCGAGCTCGACGAAGGCCTAGGTTCCGTCGCTGTTCCCTCCTCCACAGCCTTCTCCTCTATCGCCGCCTTTGCTTCCTCCACCGTCTCCGCAACCTCAGCAACCTGCGCCACAACTTCCGCACTAACCTTCTCATCCTCAGTATGCTTCTCCTCACTCCCATTCGCACCAGTCTCAGCCGCCGTCTCCATCCTGATATTATCCAGCTGCTCCCCGGTCGGCGCCTCGCCCAGCTCATCCACGCCAACCTCGACCTCCAAATGCTTCAAATCCTCAAATATTATCTGCACCATCCTGACCATCGAAGCCTCGGCCGTCCTCCTCAGCACCTCGCTAAACCTCGGCCTCGAACAAATCGTCAACCCCCTCCCCATCATATCGCAAACGCTCTCATCGCTCAAGATATCCCCGCCGGGGCCGCTCAGCATATCCTCCATCAAATGTAGAATCATGAGCAACACCACCTCCTCCTGCGCAGGATCGCTGATATCGAACTGGCAGTGAGTGATAGCAGACGACAAGCTCTGCATGGCGAGCGCGAACCGAGGGGAAACGGGCGCAACGAATCCGTACGCCAGGAACTTTTGAATAGCTCTCAGCGCAAGCACCGTCACGGGAGCCGCAGTGCCCTTGGTCTGGATAATCTGCAAAAACGGATAGAGCAGAACCAGGGAATCGAACCGGTGGATATCCTTGACCCCCGCGAGTTCAGCTCTCAGCCTTCCGAATCCAGAAATCAACGGGTTATCAGCTAGGCTCTTTCCTTTTTTCCCTCTTAGTCCCCATCGATTCGTAGCCAGATCGTGCGCTGCTGCATCAGCAGCAGCATCCCCGCCAGCCGAAGAGGATTTGCGCCCTCCTCCTCCTGGGCCACGAGGCGGCACGAGCTGGATCAGATTTGGGCTCCCACCCAAAATGGCAGAAACAGAGGAGTGCGGAGACCTAGCATGTTTCTGTATGGCCGAGGTGATGGCGATGCACTCCGAGATGACGAGGGAGACGGGGTCGACTGCGACGGTGACGGGCCGGGAGCGGTACTGCATGCGCGAGGAGAATCGGGATCGAAATGGGAGAGTGGTCAAAGTAATAGCAGCGACGGGGGTTTCCGGTACGGAGGCAGAGCCGGTAGGTATTATTATTGAAGTTTCCATGTTTGTTGCTGCTGCTACTGCTGCTGCTGTTGTTGCTTGCGCATCTCCTCCTCCACTGCTCATTGCTCTCCCAAGTTTCTGTAAATTATTTGTATGTTCGTAAAAGATTCGGCGGAGGGGGGGGCAAATACGCCTTTCGACAACTCGAGCTCGATCGGAGGTTGGGGGCAGTATATGGTTTTGTGTCGGCGAGACTCGGTGGTTGGTCAAAAGGTAGTAGGTAAGGTAGATCGCAAGAAAGCAACCTGCTGCACCTTGGGAACAAATGTCCTTGTGACGAATTAAAGGACACTAATTAAGAAGCTGCCAGCCGTACAACAATTCAACGTTCAATGTGATTATTTGGGCCCTTTGACCTTAGGCAGACAGATAAATGCCTGGTGACTCCTCTGAAAATACGAAAAATTGCTGCCTCCTCGAAAAACAACACGTCGCAAATGCTGTACTCATAAAATAGGAGTAATTGTGTATACGTCAAAATGTTGAGACGTTGTCTCTTGATTGCCGCTGTCAAGAGGCACAGGCATGCTCCAGCCTCCACTACAATCCCGGTCCTAGGCGGGAAGCGTCAGCGGGCAGCGTTAGGGACACCTTTGAGCCTCAAACCAAAAACGCCCCACAATATTCCAATCGGCTTTCTCCATCTCTCACTTCTCCTTGACCAACTCCACCGACATGAAGCCTCATCGTCATTTTGTAAAAGCAAGGAACACCTTGCTTATAAAGATGGACCAGTCATTTCGATGTCAGTTTCCCCCCTATTGAACCATAACCCCAGAATTTCCAAAGATCAAGTCACCTCCTCTCTCCAGAATATTTCAGGTTCGCCTGCTCAGAACAAACACAACCAAGAAAAATGACTCCTAGTATTATACATGGATGAATATTATGTCGTTTCCTTTTTGTCTTTCCGAGTAAAAGTATCCGTAGACAGAGACATCTAATAAAAAAAAAAAAAAACACACGCAACGCCATGAAACATGAACAACATGTGGGGAGGTCATTCTTCCAAACCATCCCTCCCAGCCTCCCTCCTGCATCCCCCCCTCCTAGCCCCTTGATCCCCTTGCCCCTATCTACTCCCAAGTGCTCGCTCGCGGCAGTTAAATTCGAATAATAAGAATGTTGAAAGAAGAAGAGAAGGTTCAAAATCGCGACATAGGCTGTGTGAGATCATCATGACTTGGCCTCCTCGGCACCTCCTTCCCTGGCGACAATCTTCTCCTTGCCGTCATCTCCTACTTGCTTGTCCTCGGCAGCTGCCTGCGCTTGCTTCTCATGGAGAGCGATATTTTGCATGTCAGTCTTATCCTTCTCCCATTGACCGGTGGTATCGCCGAACTGCTCCTTCATCTTCTTGGCTTTTTCAGCCTTCTCATTTTCTTCTTGTTCGCGGGCAAGTCTCTCCTTCTCCATTTGCTGCTTCTTGTTAGCGTCATGCTGTTTGTCAGTGATGATAGAGAAATTCTCACCTCCATATGTTTTATATCGTCCACGCTGGGCTCGTACAAATGCCAAATAGTGTAGTGTGGCAGACCGACGACAGAGAACTGCATCTTCTTGGCCATCTGTTGCAACATGATTAGCTAACCGCATGAATCAATCCGAAGGTGCTTTTGTGCCTACCTTTCCAAATCCTTCGGTCTCGGCATGCTTCTCAAAGCTAAAAGCTGGGAAGTGAACACCATAGCGAAAGACTTGAGCCTTTGCCAGGATACTGACGCCACCAACACCATCGATTTCCATCTCCATGTCCGGGTCACCATAGGGGTCACGGAGATATGCCAAATGAGGTCTCCATGTCGCGTATTCTGCGTATCCTTCGACAATAACAGCATCCTCGTCGAGCGTGTCGGCAAGCGCAAGTGCGGTTTCAGACTCCTGCCAGGAGTTGAGATCGTACGGCTGTTCACCACCAAGCCAGTCGGGAAGTGGGCGCCAGACGTCTGTGGCGCAAACTCAGTTAGCAGAGCCCAAAGGAAGCAAATCATGTCGTAGTTTAAATACTCACTGGGCACAATGACATCCTTGTTGTGGCGCATCAGATCCTCAAGGATAGTGAAGGGGGCAGTCTCGACATCAACATCTCTCCAGTACACCCACGAGTGATACGGTCTAAGCGCAGCGCTCAGCAACCAATTTCTCGCTCTGGCCATCAACTTTCTTCTGGGCGCCTGGGCAGCAAATCCGTGACGACTTTCCACGTCCTGATTAACAATCTGTCCAAAATCCTTCTCAATGATTGAAATCTCGCCAAAGTGCTGCGACTCGTCTGGCAGGTTCTGAATCTGCTCCAGGTTCTCGGTAAGAGACTCTAATGTTCTGTCCTTCGAATCGGAAACGAGGAAGGCGAGATCGATGAGATTGTGTGGGTAGGTAAAGTTCCTCAAGTGCGAGAAGAACATGGGCAAGTGAGACTCTGCGTCGCGGAGAGGTACGCACAGCAGGATGCGCTCCTCGCGCTCCCACCCCCTGGCGGTGCCCTGTACGTTAGACAGGTCATAATATCGCACCGTTTCCAACTGGAAGTCCTCGCCGCCTGACAGCAACCCAAGAGAAAAGATGGAAAAGAGCGAAGCGCCAGACCACATCCATAACGAAAATAAAAAGATGATTGCCGCGATGGCGCCGAGCCGAATGAATAATCGTTTTCGTCGTCTGGATATTGGTGTTGTGCCTCGCGGTTGGAATCTGGGGAGAGGGAAGCGAGCCTTGGTCAGCGCCATGGACAAGAAAAGGGGCAACAAGCGACGAATGGCAACAAGCAACCTGAATTTGCCTACCTGTGAGGAGAGATCTCGAAAGTGTTCCCCGCGCGTGGATACCCGTTAGAGTAGCCGCTCACATGGTGTCGGGGGACCACCTTGGAGCCCGATGATGAAAAGGGTAGCATTTGCGTCTGTGTGTGTGCGTGGTGCCTTTTTCTGTCGTGTGGTATGATGGGCGCGTTCCTCAGAAAAAAGGTCAAGGAATTATTACACCGACACTAAGACAGGACAGAGAGAGACGGGAAGGAGAGATCGCCTCCTTCGAAACTGGCCGTCTCGCTTCCAGCAACTCGGAAGACCCCTGGATTATTTCGTCGGGAATGTCGAATCTCGATCACAACCGGGTCGGGTTCCGTCGTCGTTCAATGCATCGCTGGTCGGTGGACGGGAATTGGACGGTACGGGGACGACGTTGTTGGTAAAATGTGTTCGCATCAGCCTCAGCTACTCCTTGGGTTGACAGGATTGTTTCCCGTCACTCGTGGCGTTTTCCCTTTCTCAAAAGTGTTCCCCCCCTGTAATCCCCTGTATCCACCAACGGCAGGCCTCTTCTGTCCAAGACTTGGCGCCTTGACTCCTGTTTTACGCGTCCGCCGCTTGCTGCCGAAGTGGGTACCTCTGCCCAATGTCGTTTTCAAAACCACGCCTCAGATTGTTGCAGAAATTGTCTCGGAAGGTACCGCAAATTATGGTACTCTGCCAGTGTCTGGGCACTCAGTCGTTACCGACAAGATGGCAACCTGCAGCTGCCAGAGAGCTGGCAAGAATAGATTCAATGTCACACTGCACGATACGATTTGGAAACGTGGGGGTTTACTTGATCAAAGTGTTTTTTTCTTCTTTTTTTTCTACGAGTATTCTATACGTGGACGGATAATCCCATCTCGGGCTCTTGTTCCAGTATCCGCTTGCCTACCTCTTTGACTCTTAATACGAATCTAGGCTCGAAAAGCTGTTCGGAGACTGTTATAAAACTGCTGACATGTCAGCCAAAGATCCTTGAACTTTAATCTCGTAATGATCATGGCATCGTGTCCAAATTCAGTAAAGCCGTTTTTACTCAGCCGTACCGACCGGCCCAAGCTGGCATACACCATAACGGTGCATGTCAGACCCAGACAACGGAAGCCAAATCACGTCCCATCGGGACAACACCACAACTGGTCTTCACACCCGAAAGTGCTACAGTGCGGATGGATGGCTCGGCCAGTACAATATCGGAGAATGGATAGACTGGTTGTCATCATAATAGGAAGGAGTTGATGCATGTGTCGAAATTGTTGAACCTACCTCACCTGCTGTTCTGTAGTGCTAAATAGGATGGCAGTGTAAAGATTCTACTAGAACTTTGACGGAGTCAGCAATGATTCTCGAAAGAGAAAATGACAGTTGAGTGGTCAAGTATAAAAAAAACATCAGAAAATTTGGTAAGGTATTGGTTATCGCTCATCCTGATTCGGAAGCAGAACTGAAAAAATAGTGTTTCATCATGGAAGTTGGATAGATAGTGCATCAAAAGAAAAAAGTTCGCATACCTTTTACTTAAGCGCTGATGGTTGTTGTTGTTTAGTTCAAAGCAGAAGAGAAACTATGACTTGAAGCATGTTAGTCGAATGTCTCTCCAAAGGTATGCTCGAAGATGTTGACAGGTAAAGTCGAGTCAGATGGTAGTGCATGTAGTTCGTGCGCTCAAAGATTTTCGCGAGAACAAGTGGTTAAGGATTCATCATGCAAGGGAAAAGAAATTGGAGAGATGATGACTTACTCTGTCGTCTCTACACACGCGATCCCCATGGCCACCGGGTGCTCAACTGCAGCCCAACACCGGACCCAGGCCAGATCAACACGACCATTGCGACTATATCGTCTTGAACAGGTGGCGATGAAACGTGATCCGAAGTAATTGAATTCGTTTCAAAGCCAGCCTAGTCGAAGCGCATAGCAGCGGTCGTCGCAATTGATGGTGGGTGGTTGTTGTTGCGAGCCATGGCAAATCGCAATGTGTTGTGCGTGGGAAGAAAGAGAAAAGTTTGTCCCTTGATAAATTTTTCTTTTGGGGTGGGAGAACTGTGGCTTGTGTGGATATGTGGGTATCGTTTGCAGCTTGTGCGGGGTATCTTGCTGTGGAGATCTGTGGCTAGTGCCAACCTTTTTGGTGGGGCAACTTTGATGTTTGTGCCAAAGCCACACAGCAGCCATGGCGACCGGCATCAAAGTCGCTTTTTCAACATCTGGGAGAAAATATCATCAGCAATACAATTTCCGGGATAGTTCGTGGTATACATCCGTCCCTGAGATATCATTGGCTACACGAAGATCTTTAATCGACCAACGACCGGCAATTGGTACGAAAACACTGTGATAAAAATTTACCATCTCAAACTGCACATCAACCATCCACTTCTCATCAACAACACTCAGGGTCTTGACCTTTAGCCAAATCATGACAGACAGACGAAGAATTAACGGCCCGGCCGGGACCACCATTCCTCCCATTTTTGAGGATGAAACTCCAAAGGGAAAAGTGAATGCTGTGAAGGGCAGAACCAGGGCACCGGATGCAGTCCGAAGAATGTGTATGTATATTCCCTCCCTGCCCAATTATGGCACTTGACTAACCGATTTTCAGTTCTCAAGACCGGAGTTACCCCATCAGCATCCGGCTCAGCCTATATGGAATATGAATCTTCTGCGAAGAACGGAGTTTCAGGGTTGAAGCTTAGCTGCACAGTTCATGGACCTCGATCACTTCCCAGATCAAGCCCCTTTTCGCCTCACATCGTCTTGTCAACACATATCAAATATGCCCCTTTCGCCACAAAGCAAAGACGTGGCTATCTACGAGACCCGAGCGAACGAGATTTGGGTACGCACTTGGAGACTGCTCTCCGCGGCGCTATCATCGCGGATCGCTGGCCCAAGAGTGGTGTAGACATCATCATTTCTGTCATCGAGGGTGACCAAGACCGAGCATCTTCCGACCCTCAGAGCGACGAGACGTGGGATATGATGAATGTTCTTAGTGGTTGCATCACTGTAGCATCGGCTGCTCTGGCTGATGCCGGTATTGACTGTGTCGATACCGTTGCAGGAGGTGTTGCTGCCCTGGTACAAGGCCCTGGCGAAGACGCAACACCCAGCATCGTTGTTGACCCTATCCCCTCGGAGCACGAAAAGATTTTGGGAGCATGCTGTCTGGCGTATTTGCCCACGAGGGACGAGGTAACAAATCTGTGGTTCAAGGGCGACTTGCCCGCTTCCGACATGGACCTTTACACAAAGCTGGTTGAGAACGGGATAGTAGCCTCAGCCAGTGCCAACAGAGTTCTCGTTGACTGCCTCAACGAGACTCTTGCATGAGTTGAGATATAGAGTCAGATCGACAGAAGAACTAACAACACAAACATTCTCTCAGAAAGAGACCAAGTACCCCATCGGTAGCTTCGGCAACTCATGTTGCTTATCTACCACCCCAACCACAATTCTGCAAAACTGGGCTACAATGTAACTTCTGCCCTGATTGTCCCATGGCCATGTTCCTGATGGAGCGCGGCATATCGGAAGATGGATCACTCCTGGAATACGAACAATAATGCATTAATTGAGTTGGTGCACTTCCTGGATTCTGCGCTACCAAGGTTTGGCCTTCTGAATCTTGAAAAATCCGTCTTTAAGTGGGCTAAGTGGGCTGCTTCCGCATTGGGATGATCCTCCGCTTCCAAAAGTTCGTGGAGTGACGGATTGTTTCCAATCGTGGGGGGTATTGCGTGTCTTTGGGGCCACCCCTTTCCCGATGCGAATGGCTTATCGAAAAACCGAAGAGCTTCCTTCAAACTCTCACATTTACACAACAAACAATACAAATAAACACAGTGTATGTAGCGAATAAAATCAACTGTAATCTGCCCCCGGCCAACGTGTCAATCTGTAACAGCGCCTTCAGCGTGTGGCTTCGGGCTGTTACAAGAAGGAGTGATGCCCCTCCACGAAATCCCCCCTCGTTTGGTCGACGATCCAGAACGGCTCCACTAAAATAGACGCGCTAAAATAATTAGCGGCTTTTGGACCTGCATTGATGATTCGCCGCCCCCCTGACGTTATCACTCGCTCGTCGTGTTTGTCCCTGCCAACCGCCATCCCGCGAAAGAAAAGTGTAGCTGCGCCCGCGCCCACTCAATCGCAGAGAGTGCCGCCAATAATCGCCAAAGAAAGGAGAGACATCCACATTTTTATACACACATCCAAATCCGAGCTCAACTCAGCCTTTCGGCCTGGCTGTGTGTGTCCTTCGTTTGACCTTAAACCGTAATCCTCAAAATCCACTCTCGTTACGTTTACCTTCACCTTTTAACTTTCGTCGCTTTTTAATCCTACCTATCTATGATCTTTTAATTCCAACCCTTGTTTCGTTTCTACAATCGCTACACAACGCATCGCATTGCATTGCGCGGATCAACGAAACCGCATACCTACCCACGATTCTTACGAACGAGACTGACCGAATCCGTCGTCGGCTGAAAATCCCAATTCTCAATGTTTCTGTGCGCCGGAACCTCTACATAGCTTGCGATTTTCCAGCGCACCGCACCGGTCACATATCAGTAACCTAATCACCACCTCTTCACAATGGGCAAACATTGGCGATACGGCGTCATTCTCGACGCCGGCTCTTCTGGAACCCGATTGCACATTTACCGATGGCAGGACCCCGAGAAGGCGCTCAAGCATGCGCTCAAGCATGGGCCGAGCGAAGCTCTTAGCAGTCTCCCAAAGATCATGACCGACAAGAAATGGACCAAAAAGATTCACCCTGGAGTCTCGACATTTGGAGACAAGGTTGCAGATGTTGGTCCAGACCATCTCCAGTCACTCGTCGACCATGCGCTGCAATTCATTCCCCACGATAAAGTCAAGGACACTCCCGTCTTTCTCATGGCCACGGCAGGCATGCGTCTCCTACCGCAGGTGCAGCAGTCTGCCCTCACCCATGAGATATGCTCTTACTTGCGAAGGAACACCGACTTCTCGCTGCCGGATTGCGACTTACACATTCAGGTGATCAAAGGCGAGACGGAAGGATTATACGGTTGGATCGCATCCAACTACCTCCTAGGAGGCTTCGACAACCCGGACAAGCACCAGCACGGAAAGGGGCACCACACCTATGGCTTCCTAGATATGGGTGGCGCATCGGCGCAAATTGCTTTCGCACCAAATACCACCGAAGCAGAGAAACACGCCAATGATCTCAAACTGTTGCGATTACGCACGCTCGATGGTTCCCCGTCAGAATACAAGGTCTTCACAACCACATGGCTAGGATTTGGCGTCAACCAAGCAAGAGAATCATACGTGGAGAACCTGGAAGAATTATACGGCACGGACAACACGTCATCAGAACTACCCGACCCATGCTTACCAAAAGGCCTCCGCACAACACTTGACGGAACACCATTGACAGACATCAAGTCCGCACAAGGAAAACCAACAATAATCGGCACTGGCGCCTTTGACGAGTGCCTGAAACAGACGTACCCCTTGCTAGGCAAGGACAAACCTTGCGAAGACAAACCATGCTTAATCAATGGCCAGCACGTCCCCGCAATCGACTTTGACGTCAACCACTTTATTGGAGTGTCGGAGTACTGGCATACGACCCACGGAGTCTTTGGCGCTCAAGAAGGCGACAAGGCATACGATTTCGCTACATATCAGAAAAAGGTAAAGGAATTTTGCGGACAGGACTGGAACGCCATCAAGTCCTCTATCGGGTCGAGAAAAGATAAAAACAAGTACGCGATGCAAGACGCACAGGAGGCGTGTTTCAAGGCCAGCTGGTTGATCAATGTTTTGCATGATGGTATCGGCGTTCCGAGGATAGGGATCGAGGGTGACAAGATGCCGAAAGTTAATGTGTCAAAGGGGGCATTGGAGAGCGCAAAGGATAAGGGGTTCTTGGAGGCCTTTCAGCCTGTGGATAAGATTGACGGGATTGAGGTTAGTTGGACCTTGGGGAAGATGGTGCTGTATGCTGCTGGGCAGATTCCGCCCAAGGGGGAGAATGATGATAAGGGGAGTGAAGTTGGGTTTGGAAGCAATCCTGTTGGGTTGAACGGGGTGAAGACGCCGACGGATTGGCAGTTTCCTGGGTCGAGCTGGAAGTATTTCGGCGGTGGTCATCACAAGGGAGGGAATTCGACGATTGATGACGATCATGATGATTGGGATTTGGACGCTGATGATTTGCTTCATAAGAGGGGTGGATCGATGACGGGGTTCTTGGGATTGATGGCGCTGCTGTTGTTGGTATTGTACTGGTTCCGCAAGCGGGATAGGAGGGTGCGTTTGTATACCAGGGTCAATTCGTTTGTGAGGCGGTCGAGGAAGCAGGGCGGGATTGGCGGCGGTAATGGCGGGCCGTTGTCGAGTTTTACGAGCAAAATCTTTGGTGGCGGGTCGCGCTCTGGTAACTACGAGAGGGTGTCTGCCATGGAGGAAGGGTTGAGTGGAGCGGATCAGTTTGAATTGGGCGATGTGGACTCGTCGTTGGATGATTCTGATTCGAGTGATGGAGGGTCTGGTTCGGGGATCTCTTCGTCGTCGAGTTCGTCGAGGTTCGGCGGTAGCAGGACACAGCCTCAGCTGGGCTCGTTGTCTGCGCTGGACCGGAGCGGGTTGGTGGTGAGGACCGAGAGCAGGGAGAGACTGATGCTTCCGCCTTTTTCTCAGGGGGGAGTTGGCAGGAGGAGTAGGGCTGGCAGTCCAACGAGGATGAAGAGTCCGTTGATGTCTCCTTTGGATGAGAGATAACGGGGTGTTGGTGTTTTTCATTACTTCTGTTTTTTTTTTTTTTTTTTTTTTTTTTTTTTGTTGGGATTCGCATCTTTTCTCACGGGGGAAACTAAAAAGCGTTTGTCTTTTTTTGGTTGATTCATTTTGCGGAGGGGGGGGGGGGGGTTTATATCATCTTTTTAGTGGCACTTCTTTTCTCTTCATTCTTCATGGGCCTTGTTGTTTTTGTTTATAGCTTGTTGTAAGTAGCACACTTTTTTTTCTTTCTTCTTCTACCCCTTTACTGCTTCTTTGAGAGATTAGCAAGGAAGAATAATACCAGGAAGCCAAGAGAGGAGATGGATGGAGGATGAAGTTTAGGAATGACTGGATGAGCCACAGTTCATGGATGGGATGTCAACTTGCTTGTTTTTATACGGTTTTGCACGGATTTTGCTTCTTCTAGACAGGGCTGGCGCAGGCTGGCTTTGGTTGTTTATAGTAATTCATATTCTTGAATTCAAGAAAGGAGTAGTACTTGCCATGTTCGAGATTCAAGCTCTATCATTTCTAGTGTGAATTTGTCGTTTACATCTCGGAGTGGCCTATGTATAATGTTCAATTACGGTCCATGCACCTGCTTGGTTTCATGCAACGATTCAGAGAGGCTTGGGATTCCGTGGTCAGTGTGCGTATCTGACTGTGGCATGGCATTATTGCCCAGCTTGAATGCCTAAGCTACCTGCATGTGTCTCGTTGAAATCTATACTGAAATACGGGTTTTCAACGAGTAGCTCTTGTATATATCTCTTCCCTACCCGTCTTGGTTTATATACTAGTCTGGAATCATCACGATCTTTGGTGATGGTAACTGTAAGCAACGATTATTCCATGAGATCTGTGTTCATGTTCAACAGCTGTTTTAAACCCATCAGGTTTTTTTGGGGGGTTTTTTTTGTATTTTTTTCTTTCTCTCTCTTTTCCCTCGACACGCAATTTCCTCACAGTCTTCTTCCATCATCTTCAAGAAAACCCAGTATCATGACCGATATCCCGCTATTCACCCAACGCCCGCTACGCCATAAACGAACCAAAAAGTAATTTCTTCGGTGATCCTCCTCCCTTACCGCCCACCTCCTTTCACTCAGCCTCTCTCCAAAAACTTGGGATCGCTCCTAGCCCTACTCTGAAACTTCTTCCACCACTCCTCGAAAGCTTTGAGAGGGACCATGACCCCCCTCCCCTGCCCATCGTCGACGCTGAAACTGGCCAGGTAGTTGAACGCGTTTCCTATCACCTTCTCCGCCAAACCCAACAGCACATTCTCTCCAGATTCCGGCCCCTTTGCCCCCGCTGCCTCTGCAGGCACTAACGCCCCTTCCTTCGCCGCCAACTTTTCGATGATTGTTTCGGCGGGCTCTATGAGGATGCCGATAATGACCGTTTCTTTCGTGCCGATTTTCAGGAGCGTGCTTTCCTTTCCCGGGCCGATGGCTCCGGCGAACTTTTCAGAGCCGGGCCCGGAGGGAGGGTTTGAAAGCAGGTAAATTGCCGCTCCCGTGTTTGGTGGCAGGTTTACTCCCGGGAGGAGGAAGATGGTTACGTGGGTTGACGGTTTCGTGTTTGCTGAGGGGGGAGGGGGAGGGATAGTGTAGAGGAAGGAAGTCTGGGAGAGCATTTGTGAGGGGGTTGTGGTGCAGGGTTGGCCCGAGACTATTAGGCCGAAGAGGGGGGAATCCATTTTGGGGTGTGAGTGTTTGGTGGTGGTGAGAAGATTGGAAGGTTAAGCTGGGTCCGGCTCAGGTGTGCATGAGCTTAGTCGAGTGGATATATATGGATATATATATATATATATATATATATAACTATATATAACTATATATATATGTTTAATGTCGATCAAGAGGGCAAAAATATGTTTTGTTTAATGGTAATTGTAACCATGGTTGAATTGATGGTTGTGGTAGAAGTAGAATTTGAGATGTGGTGGATTGCGTCTAGAGCTTCCTGTCCTTTAGCACGGACGAGCTTCTAGATTTCCAGGCCGTAAATTTCCCGCGTGTGTGCCGTTTTGGGATCAGATCAGGGAGGTTTGTTGTGAAAATGGCTCCAATCGAATCACCTGTGAAGTTCTAGAGCGATCCATGAATGCCAAGACGTCAAGAAAAACCCCCACCTCGTCTCGTCGTCCTGTCTTCTTTACAAGCCACACAACGCCGTGTAGGAAACAGATAAAAAGATTGATGCCGGGAAACCCGGAGTAAGAGAGGTTGCGTCTCACTGCCCTTTGATATTCTTGTACCGGGCCCGTCAAGAACTTGGCTCAAGCTTGGCTCTTTTTAACTGCCGGTTACCGGTCTTCAACTTGTGAGGTACTCGAACGGAATACCGCACCGCTCGTTTGATCCACTTCTTTATTTGAACCAAACTTTGAGTTGTGTTGTATTTCACTTACAGATATTACCCCTCATCACCAGACTTGAAAACTTGAAAATTCGACTTACAATCAACTCGAGATTAGTTACCAACACTTGGCGGTAACAATGGCGCATAGATTGACCAACATCGACTTGGTCGATGAGTGCGATGGGTGAGTATTTCCCCTATTTTCCTATTCTATTCACAGACTGTACATACACCTTCATATTCTCTAGAGACATTCTGCAATTCATATCTTTCCACGTGGGATGCTAACATGAACAAATCTAAAGCTTTCCCTATGAGGACTCAAACCCTGCTCGCTATGCGGAGGAGATGGGGAGGCTTTACACCCTGATCTGGAAAGATAGCCAAGGGTCCTTTCCCATCGGATATCTGCCGTTGGCAGTGCTCGAAGCACTCAAGAAGACTCCCGAGGACATTCGCGGCCCTATGGATCTCGACGACACCGACAGGACAGTTGCGCTCTGGCATAATTTGACAACATATGAAGACCGTACCGCCAAAGCCGCCCAATTGGCCTTCTACTGGCGTGAGAACCAGGAGTTCACTCTCCTCAAGGGCTGGCGCAATGAGCTTTGGCCCGTATATGGCCGTAACAAGGAGCTGCTCCTCAGCATTGAGCGTGCTGCAATGGGCCTCTTTGGAGCCACTCGCTTCGGAGTACATATGACGGCCTTCGTTACACTAAACGACGACAGCAGCCGCTACCCGTTCCGGATCTGGGTCCCAAAGCGTTCAGCAATGAAGCCAAACTACCCCGGAATGTTGGATAACACGGTAGCTGGCGGACTTATGACCAACGAGGACCCCTTTGAGTGCATCATCCGGGAGGCCGACGAGGAAGCATCACTGCCTGAAGATTACATGCGCAAGAACGCCAAAGAAACCGGCATCGTCACTTATGTCTACATCACAGACGAGCGCTCTGGTGGAGAGCCTGGCTACATATACCCGGAATGTCAATGGGTCTACGACCTGGAACTGCCGTTGGACGAGAGTGTTGTTCCCAGGCCCAAGGATGGCGAGGTTGAGAGCTTCAGCTTGCGTACGGTGGAGGAGATTCAAGAACAGCTCGCGCAGGGGATGTGGAAACCAAACTGTGCCATGATCATGCTCGATTTCTTCGTCCGACATGGCATCTGCACACCAGATAATGAGCCTCGCTATGCCGAGATCAAGGCACGGGCTCATCGTCACATTCCCTTCCCCGGTCCGCACTGGGATTACGAATGAGAGAGTAAATCGCAAGGCGAAGACTCGTCTTGTTGGGTATCTCTCTCTGCTCAATAGCTTTGCCGGGTTTCCTCTATAATAAAAACACGGGGCCTTCGCTTTCACCGACCAAAAAAGACATGTTTTCCCTGTTCCCCAAACGCCCAAGATACGTATATGTTCTTTTACTTCTTTTTTCACCTCCCATTTACATTCCCTGATAGACTTTATATGCCAGAATGGCTCAGACAATCGCTCCTATTCCGTTATCTACCGCCAAAAATTACCACCGGGCTCGAATACTGGCAACGAATGGCGTTTATCGTGTATGCCTCGCCAAGAGATAGAGGTTGTCGACCCTCAATGGAGTGAGCTTCTTATAAGGACCAGCCAATGACATCAGCAAGCCGCCGAATGAGATGTAAGCCTTGCTATAAACCCCAACAAGTCAGCAAGATACCTTTGAGAGAGTGAAGGGACGCAACACGCACATAGTTTGTCCATCCTCCGCATCCTCAAACTTGTAGATCTTGCCGTAGCAAACATAGCTAAAGTCGTCAGCAAGCGTCGCCTCGCTCGAGCCAGCCTTGGCGACATCGCGCCATCCACGCTCGTCGTCCTTGCTGCCGTCAAGGGAGAGCGAACTAGCCAACGCAATGGTGAGATCGTCGTCGACCTTGACAGGGAAGAGTTCATTGTTGATGTCCAGGCTCATCTCAATGCTGCTATCATCGGTGCGGCCGTAGATGCGATCAACGCGATCGTACTTGGGATCACTGATCTTGTAGATCCTGAAGCGCTCCTCAAGGAGCTGGGCGTCAGATCCAGACATGTTGTATAGGTGTAAGTGGGACTGAGCAAATGTGTTGTTCTGAGTGACGATGTTGAGCTGGATGGTTTGTTGGAGATGTGCCAAAAAATTAAAGCCGGAAACATCCCTTCAGGTCCAGAAAACAGAGAGACGGACCACCGACGGGGACGCTGCTTGGTGGGCGTGGTGGGGCAGGCGCGCTGGCTGCAAGGTTGGCAGGGGCCCTATGCTAAACTCTGGCAGGGACCCTGGTCTCAAAACTTTTTGGATTTCTTATCGGCTTTATCAACCCCTCCATCCCTCCAATCAAGCTTATGGGGGCCCATGGCTGTTGCTCACTGAGTGCACTTGCCGTCTTCATCCTTTCCTTCTTCAAAAATGTCATTTGTCAAAAGAAACACCGTCTTATCGTCGAGGCCAGGGAGGGCAGTTCCCCAGGCAAACCCACAAACTGCAGAGAAACTACAACCGCCACCAGGGGTTAGACCCTCACCATTAGACGGCAGGCCGATCACATCCACTGGAACGGCGTCCCTCGACCAACTTCTCGCAGGGTATGGCGGATTACCCTTGGGAACTTGTCTGTTACTAGAGGAGCAAGGCACAACCGAGTTTTCTGGAGTTGTACTGCGATACTATGCGGCTGAAGGTCTTGTCCAAGGGCACCAAGTTCACTTGGTTGGCTACCCTCCAGATTGGAGGCGTCAGTTGCCCGGCCTGGCTCAGCCAGACAGGAAATCAAAGTCTTCACAACCAGCGCCTGCACCGCCAGAGGAAAAGATGAAAATTGCTTGGAGATATGAGGCTTTGGGTAACTCGGCAACGCCCGGTAACGCTGCTGCAAAGGGGGATAGCAACCAACCTCCATTCTGTCACTCCTTCGACCTCAGCAAGCGTCTCGAGCCAGCAGCATGCAAAGGCGCCTTGCATCCCACACCAACTACCGGCCCACCAACCTTTGATCCCAGGGGACAGACCACCGGCTCTCCTTTCAAGGCAATCATCCAACATTTACAGACAAAGCTCGAGTCATCCCCACCAACAGAGATCCATCGAGTTGTCATTCCAAATCTCTTGCTTCCCACTCTCTATGCGCCACAATGCAGTGAACCATCTCAAGTCCTCCGGTTCCTTCATTCTTTGAGGGCACTCCTAAGGAAATACCATAACCAACTCACAGCAATTATTACACTTCAAACGTCGCTTTACCCACGAAACACCGGGCTGGTTCGATGGATGGAGATCCTCTGTGACGGTGTGCTTGAATTGATCCCATTCCCGGCCACTCCAGGCGCAGCACCACCTCCATCATCTTCTAGTACCGAAAAAGCAGAGCAACCACAGGGGCTGCTCAAGGTGCATACGCTACCAGTATACCATGAGAAGGGCGGTGGTGCAGCCGATACGAGCATGTTGAGGGAGACGCTATCGTTCAGTTTGAGCATGACCAAGGGACTTAACATCAAGCCGTATAGTCTCCCTCCGATGATAGGAGACGAGGAGGAAACGAAGAAGGAGAAGAAGGCGCCGGGTGGTAAGCCTAAGGATGGGATAGACTTTTGATTTGTTGGTGGTGGAAGTTGGACACCTTGAGGACCGAGCTCCTGTTATTACATTTCAAGACTCATTAAACATAAGCTAGGCGTGGGTATAGATATCTTACAGCCATATACATTACAAGACGATCTATAAGAAGTCTCTTGGAAGGTACCTTCACAAAGTGGACAGAAGTCAAGGTGACGGATGAACATCACCGAATTCAGCACAATTTCGTCTCTTCGCATTTATTTCCTCACCGCAAGAGTCACCCCTTCTCCACCATATATTTGATTGTACAACATACAACATGTCTTTCTTTACATGTGTCAAGAGGAAAAGAAAAACAACCACGCAAAAGTCATGGCTGAAAGCTCTCTTAAAGCTCGCGCCACAAACTCCGAGGCCCACTCCCCTGTGGCTTTCTGCAGCGATGGGCCACCAAGCACCAACCAAAATTTTCCTTGGCCCCTCCATAAATTTCCTTTTGATCAAACATCAACTTCCACTTCCCTTTTCCTTTTTTTTTTTTTCTTTTCTTTTCTCTTCAACGCTGCTTTCAAAGCAGCATCACAATCCAAAAGGTTCGTACCCAATTTTTCTTCCCCTCAGTCATATACAACTACAACAACAACACACTTTTTACATGATTACAAAACCATCGTAATCTGTCAATCCCCTGATTTATTTTTAGTGATGACAAACGATCGAGTCTATGATATTAAAAAAAAAATTATATATATATATATTTTTTTTTACTCTTAACAAATATTTCTTGTTTTCTACGCATAAAACTGTAACGGTTGAACTCTTCGACTAACAGATGGATACCTTCAGATGGCAGAACAAACAACCAAGAACGCGCGCATCTCCCGCGTCGGCGGCAACAGATACCTAGTCTTCGACATTGAAGACGTCATGTCCATCAGGCGCAACAACGGCATCTGTGCAGTCTTGACCGGAACGATGCCGCAGAACCCGACTCAGAATCTGTTTTTGGGGTTGCCGGTTGAGTTGCGCGCCGAGGAGGTCAGGTTGCTTGTTGATGCCGGAGCGGCGTACGTGGTTGATGAGCTGACTGAGCATTTGGCTTCTTTTGGCGGGGCAGCACCACCGTCGGAGAAGAAGAACAAGAAGTACTTGAGCGAGGTCAAGGAGAAGAGAGTGCTTGCGCAGCGGGCGTTTGATGAGGAGAAGGAGAGGGTTAGAGCCTTGCATGCTGATAAGGTGCAAGGTGCGAAGAAGAAGAAGAAGAAGAACAAGCAGGCGAAAGCAGCTGATGGTGAGGATGGCTTGCTTTTCGGCGGGGGGGAGTCCTCCAAGCCGGCGGCAGACGAGGTGAAGAAGGAAGAGAAAGCGAAGCCTCTCCCTGGCATCACGCCTACCACCAGTGAAAAGTTGGTTGGTGTGAGCGACGGTGTTGACGTCCCCGTCCATCCTTCGTATCCTTTTTACAGGCATCTCAACTCGCGAGGGTTTTTTACTACTCCTGGGTTGAGGTTCGGAGGGGATTACAGTGTGTATCCTGGCGATCCGTTCCGTTACCATGCTCATTACCTGGCGAATGCGTACGGATGGAATGAGGAGATCCCGATGCTTGATGTCATTACGAGTGGGCGTTTGGGCACAGCTGTCAAGAAGAGTTTTCTCTTTGGTGCTGAGCAGCCTGCTGCCGCGCCAGAGGAGGACGGGCAGGTGAGGATGTTTTGTGTTGAGTGGGCTGGGATGTGAGGGACAAGAGATAGACCTTTTTTTTTTTTATATTTCTTTTATTATTATTATTACTATAGTGACTTTGAATCAGAGATACCCCGTTGCGTTTCTTTTAATCAACTTCTCGAGTACAAATCGTATTGGCAGACATGCTTTTTGTGATTATGATGATGATGACAGCTATACCCTCCTTGTCCCTCTCTGTATGCATATTTGAAGCGGGAATGATAAACCTAAACAACGTATCAAAAATTTCCCCTTCCAATAGTCCACAAAACGCTCTATCACCGCATCCAGGAATGCTAATATCCTTCATACAACCTAGGTAGACAAACACAGCTCTCTCTCTCTCTGAAACAGCAAACAAGTATGAAAATGCTTCAACCATTGTACGTACTAGATAGTCCCAACAACCTCGAAAGAAGAAAAGTAGAAGTAAAATATTCAAATGCTATCCACCATCCCTCCTCCGACAACCCATAAAACGCCATCCCGCAATGTAATATGCTAAGATATCAACCCAAACAAAGAAGAAAATATGAACAAATAATCCCCACCATCCATCGCCCATATTATCCTATCTTTCAAATAAAAAACTAAAAAAAAGAAGAATCAAGGAACATAAATCCTACTAAAACTATACACCTCCCTTCGACAACAAACACACTTGTCAAAATTATTCATGGCCAAGCTGCCCCTGCACTCGTCGCAAAGACTCAAACACCTACACGGCCAGACGATAATAGTTCTGGGCGAGCACTGACACACCACGCACTGCGGGCCGTTCTCTCCCAACCCCGCGGCGCCCGTTGCCCATTCCCCTTGGTCCCCGCCTCCTTCTTTAACTTCCGCCTCCTTTCTTTTGGACAAGAGGATCTGTTCCAGCCTGCGAGCTTCCTCTTCCGGTGTCATCTTTTCCAGTGCGCGAGGATGGGACCGAGAAGAGCTAAGCAAAAGCTGGGCGCGCTGTCGGGCTAGCTGTTGTTTAAAGCTTGAGCGGGTCAAGATTTTGTCAGAGGCCAAGTGGGCAGCAAGAGCCAACGCTTCTTCCCTGTCTTCTGGTGTTTGCGGATGTAACAGCCGGGCAAGGTCAGAAGGAGCCATGGGCGTGTCAACTGCCGGTGTTGATTCGCGGGAGGCACGAACTGCCGATGCGAAGTTCATTTGAGGGCGGGCTTGAGTGGGTGTGTGTTGACCGGAGGCTAGACTTTCGTTGTCCGAATCAGGCTCCGGATCAGTTTCCCAACCGCCAACCGAAAGGGCAGTTTCTGTGGTAGAAATAATGCTCGTTGTGTCCCAGTCTTGCTCACTCTCGTGATGTGCGGGCGGGATGTAGTCTCCTGAAGAGTCGTTACCTCCCCACCAGCCGTTCCGAAGGAAGTAGCTGTATAGCATTGAGTCGACTGCTTCGTCTACTGGTCGGTTATGGCCATCCTCGTCGTGGTCATATTCGGCGCTGCTGTCTATGCGTCGACGGAGCATGCCTTCTACGTCTACCCTTTCGTTGCGAGGGACATGGAAGAAGGGCTTGCCTCCGCCTGGTGCTAGGACGTCCGCGTTGGTTCCTCCCCGTTGGAATTGGTCTTGCCGAGGGTCTTTAGATGCTGAAGAGGTTGGTTTAGGACGTTGAGACAATCCCTTGAGCCAGCGCGGTGGGTTTTTCCAACCGATGAAGGAGATGACCTTGACTGTGCACAACGCCCAGGTGGTGATTACCAGACGGCCGATGTCGATCATATACTCGACAGCCATAAACCACCGCCAGCTGCGCTCTGATGCGCCGACGCCGCTGGGGAGTCTCCGGTTGGTTGAATCCTTCTTGGAGATCTGTTGCGCCGCTTTCTCTCTTCCGTAACCACTGGTGGCAGCTAACCCTCCCTCCTTGACTGGAACGAGAGCGATAGTGTCGGACGCATCGTAACTGGACCCTGGAATGCTGCGGCCGAACCATCGCATCTTGATTGACTCGATCTCTCTCATCCTCTCTTCTTCGAGCCAGGTGTATGGCTTTAGGTTAACTCTGTGGTCCTCGTTGAGGTAGACTGCCTCGCTAGCCATTGTTATGGCGTAGAAACCAGCATGGAGGAGCGCCGTATAAAAGTCCATCTCCCTTCGGATTCTGAGGCCAGAGAGCGACAGGTTAGCTTGCATATTATTGTGGGCAATAGCGAAGCGTTGCTTGAAGCTGAGCTGTTCAGCATCGTTTCCTCCCTCGGGGGTAGCAAGGGCTGAGATGGTCAGAGCCATAAAGTAGACAACCGCGCAAGCTGAAATGCCTGCGAGAATGACAATATGAGGGAAGAAGCCCATAATGCTGATAGTCGGGTACCTCAGCAGCCCCTGAGATGATGGGTCATGGATAGAGAAAGTGCCAATACTCCAAGCAATGCTCGCCATGAAGCAAAGACCCCAGAACCCGGTGCTAAAAAGTCGATATTTCCGCTGAACATCAAAGCAACCGAGCACATGGCTGGTGACGTGACCCATAGCTGAGAGGAACGCGACCACCAATACCTCGGGGGGTGTATTGACACGATTCATGATCATGGCTCTCGTAACGGCAATTGTTGGGCCAGACTCGGCGCTCGCTGCAGCACCACCATTCGTAAACATATTCCATCCCAACTGACTGCTAATAGCAGCATCCGCCTCAGCGAAAGCCAACGAATGCTCGAACAACGTAGTTCCCGTTTCGGAAGCGATTGGTCGCCCTTGCACAGTGCAGCTCAGTACTTCAACAAACTGAGACACGCAAAATGTGAGAAAAAGGGGCCACAGACGGGACAGCGACCCGACCAGCTCGTGCTGTTCCTGCCCGTCGCTCCATGGGACCATCCTCACCGAGTAACACGATTCCTGGTCGGTTGCACCAAACAACAATGTCGAACTGACATCATGGAAGAAGGCGTTTGTTGAGGTGAACATAAGATCTGAACTCTTTGTCGTATTCCCCCAGCGCAGTTCGGCAAAGTTGGGCGAGGTCTGGCATTGTATAGATTGCAACAGTCGTCGAGCTTGCCAAAGTAGCACAATGATGGGAGGAAGTCGAAGAAACAGACGGAAGGGCCACCTAAGTCGGAGTCTTCTTCGAGTTGCTGCGAATATGGCTGTCCGGTTTAGGATAAGGGCCATGGCGATACAACAGAGCGCCCACTTGCTTGTCGCATACCCAAATACGCTTCCTAACCCCCTAGCCGATTCCGCCGTAAGCCGCGAGGTAACTTTGGGATCTTTGACAGCAGCAGCAGCCGCGGCCGAAGAAGCAGCTGCTAATATGGAGGCTGAGGAGGAGGAGGTTGTTGACTGTACGGACGTACCAACGGATGAGACAACCTTGGAGGAACTGAAGACGTTTATTTCGGTTGCGTCGGGCATGTAACGGTGGCCGAAGGAATCAATCGCATCCGGGAACGAAATAAAAGAACCTCCCAATTTTCCCAGTTTCATAACCATCCTTGGACCAGCCAGTACAAGATCCTCAAGAGAGGGCGCCAACTTTGACATGTTTACTGCCATGCCAAGGTGCTGTGCAGTCCACAGGGTAAAGTTGCGCCATGCCGTCGCATTGTCGATGGTAAGTTGTGGGGTAGGTGTTGCTGTCGCGGCCAGTACGGCCTCGGGGAGAGTCAATGCTTCTTCCATGGTGAACCCGTCGCTGTGGGTGGTCGGCCGGGTGTCCTCGATCGAGGGCGGAACTACAGAACACGGAGGACGGAGATGGAACCGGGGGAACGGGAACGGTAACGACGAGGCGAATGTTTCACACACAATCCGCGACCGTGTATCGCATGCGCCTCTCTTTACTGTCGAGTCTTGAGTCGGTACATGTTCTGGGGCATCTAGAGGTCGATGATGGGTGAAGTGGTGGAAATTCCGGAAGTGTCGAGATGAGATTCGTGCCACTTCCCTTTCCTTGTTTGTCTTCTTTCGGGTTGGTACGGACGTAATCTGTAATGTGACGCCTGGGCTGCTGCTGCTGCATGCAGTGCTGCCAAAATGGTGGGGTCCCAATCCCCCACGCCCAGTGAAATGGCTCGCTAAAAACGTCCCAGGTTCTTGGCTCTCCAGAGGAAACATCCATTGATCCATTTCCAATCATTGTTTCCCATCTCCCCCAAAGTTGCATCAACAATATCGAAGATATATCGTAATCTCATCAACCTCCAACCCAACCCAACAGCATTGCTGCCCAGAAATATTAAAAACAGAAGCAAAAATGGCTTCAGGACAACAACCAATTGCTACGTATGTGTCATTGCACTTCGACACATACAAAGCACCCTGAGAGGTATTGTGTCGCCATAACAAAACTAACCATCATTCACAGTGTCTATGCGCGCAACCTTGAAGAGCGCGTCAAGCCAGAGCTGCTCAAGGAAACTCTCCACACCATCTTCTCCGAATACGGAAATGTAATCGACATCGTCGCCAAAACCAACCTCAAAGCCAAAGGGCAAGCCTTTGTTGTTTTCGACAAGCCCGAATCTGCCCAGGCCGCCATTGAAGAACTCCAGGGTTTCGAACTGTTCGAAAAGCCAATGCAGGTAGCTCTGGCGCGAAGCAGGAGCGATGCTACGGTTCTAGCTGCTGGCAACGAGGAGGATTTTGACGCGCACAAGCGCCGGCGCATTGCAGAGAAAGGTATGCCTGCGGTCTCACAAAACAAACAAGGTGCCATAACTAACCCTATTTTATCAAACAGACAAGAAGAAGGCCCTCGAAACCGCCGAGGAGCAGAAGCGTCTCAAGCGCCCCTTGCCAGGCGCAGAAGCCGCCGTTGGCCCACGCCCGGCAAAGAATGCCCGTGGCGCCGGTCTCAAATCTACTGGAGCTGGTGCGGCCGCTGTCATTCCCGACGAGTACCTCCCTCCCAATCGCATTCTCTTCGTCCAGAACCTGCCCGACGACTTCGGCAAGGACGCGCTCACCGCCATCTTTGGTCGCTTCGAAGGGTTCCGGGAAGTCCGTACCGTTCCTGGTCGCAGCGGCATTGCTTTCGTCGAGTACGAGGCAGAGTCGGGTGCTATTACGGCCAAGGAGAATACTGCTGGTATGGCATTGAAGAACGGCGAGAAGATTATGAAGGTTACGTACCAGAGACAGTAAGCAGAGTTCTTTTGGTGGCGGTTGTTATTCGGGGGTAAAAGGGGGTGTGTGGTATTGGCAAACGAATAGGTATTTGATGCTCGTCTAGGTAAGGAAGTCATCGAGGTTGTATGGTACAGGTTGCCCCCTGATAGCGTCGCTCGTAAGGAATCATAGATACCCAATGAATGAAAGCAAAAGCAAAAACAAACTCCCAAATGCGCCTATGCCTCTCTCAAAACAAATGCTGGCCCACAATTTGAAAGACCATCCCAACTGCAACATAACAACATGCCAACACAACGATACATCGACACATGAGAAGCCGACCTCCAGCATCCTTAGAAAATGACATCCTCATCCTCCTCAGCCGCTAGGATATCCGCAGTCGTGTCAGGTCCGTCTGCCGCGGGTGCCTGGTTCTCCTGACCGTTCTCAAGAAGGAGTTGCGCCTGTGCTTTCTTCTCTTTCATCTCAGCGTCGGCTGCGGCTGTGTCTCGTGCCTTCTTGTTGGCTACTTTCTTGAGTCTGTAGAACTCTTCTCTGTCAAGCTCATCGAGTTCCGAGTTAATATCTATTCAAAGTCAGTACGGCGTCTCCCCCTATTCCCCCAACAGTTGCCCACTTACACTTGATTGTATTCTCCGTCCTCGGAATAATAACGTGCTCACTATTTGTCCCCCAATCAGCATCCCCCTTCCACGAGCCAGAAAACCATCCCAGACTTACATGGCATTAACTCTCCGATTAACAACCTTGATCACCTCATCCAGAATGACGAACGCAGTCTGCAAGCTAGCAAGCTCAACAAGCGCCTCGACTGCGCGCGCATACGTCTCACGACACCGCTGGACCTGCTGACCACCCTTTCCGAGGCCAGTCATGGCAAAGTCGTTGTTTCCTTCCGTAAGGTAACTCTCGAACGCTGGGAGCAAAACACCGGAAACGTTCTCCTGCTTGGCGCGGATGCGGAATCGGGCGGATTTGGCTGATTCTTGAATCTGGTAGCCGATGTTGCCGCCGACGGCGTAGGTGACCTCGGCGAGGGAGAGGGAGGCGATCTGCATTACTCGGCCCATCTTGCGCTTGGCTTCGTCGATGCGGCGGGTTATTTCTCGGAAGCGTCTGAGAGATTGTGTTAAAAGGTGTGATGGGACGCGAAGGGGTGTTGAGGAAGCTAACTTGGTGAGAGCTTCGCTCTTTCTCTTGAGCAGACTGTGACCTGTCTCGGCGCCCTTGAGCTTTGCTTTCATTATGCCCAGGGATTGCCGTGTCGGGAAGACGGCCTCGCGATCCTGGGTGGCATTGAATTAGTTGATGCCATTCCCAATGTCTTTCCCGATCTGCGGGGTTGTTGGTCGTTGGATAAGACATACTGCTGCGCCAGACATTGTTGCGGTTTATCGGAGACAATGACGATATTCGATGGTCTCGGGAGGGAAGTTAAAGACTCCAAGTGTCAAGTATTGGATAATTCTGTAAGCTCAAGATACAGAGCTGGACTCGGAGATGGTGTTGTTGCTGTTGGTAGGGACGCCCTGTGGAAATGGTGGAGCTTCCTTGGAGCTCCAGCGCCGCGATGTGAAGTGACGGCAGGCCAAGGCATCATTGCAACCAACCGACGGGGAGGCTCCTACATAACCAACCACCGACAGTGGACGGCCCCCACTAACAAATTGCTGAGGGACTGGTCTGTGCCGCCCCGCTACGGGGGGTAATTGTGTCAATTACCTACTTGGTTACCCCAAAGCCAAGGCATAGCGCGCGCCCAATCGCCAGACCTTGTGAAGAAGAAAAAAGCACCAAGCAGCGCCGGAAACCAGCAAACGAAACCACGCCGGTGGCTTGTTTCAATCTTTTGCGCGCGCAAACTTTCTTCAATTCCACCAGCAGTAGTGATGTCGTGGCAACGCGACGTTTAATTCTTTTCTTATTCTTCCCCCCTTTGGAAGGTGAACATTTAATTGGCTTCTCGAATACCTGAAACCTCACAAGGCACCCTTCTCTCCACCTTCACAATGGCTGCTGCTTCTGTCCTCAGTCCTACCTCTGGTCGCCAGCCAGATGTGGCACTTGTAGTACGTCTAATATCTTCTAGCAGGAATCTTGGCAAAATACTGACTGTTCCCCTCCAGTCCGAGGACGACTTCCCCTACGAGCAGGACATCCAACGGAACCCCGGAAGCACCAAGCCATGGCTAGCCTATATTGAATACAAACTCCAGCATGGAACGATTCGCGAGCAGGCATTTATCATGGAGAGGGCGTGTATCCAGCTTCCGCGCTCATACAAGCTGTGGAAGATGTACCTACGGTTCAGGACGAAGCACATTGAGAAGCTCAACGCCGCAATCTTCGCCGACGAGTACCGGAAAGTCAATGCGCTATTTGAGCGGGCTTTGATCCTCCTCAACAAGATGCCACGGATATGGGAAATGTATCTCAAATTCCTCATGCAGCAGCCGCTGGTCACAATTACACGGCACACCTTCGACCGGGCGCTCCGAGCTCTTCCGATCACGCAGCACAACAGGATATGGGCACTTTACAGGCCGTTTGCCAACTCTGCCGAGGGGTTGACTGCTGTCAAAATTTGGCGACGATACATGCAGGTTCACCCGGAGGACGCCGAGGACTTTATCGAACTGTTAGTTCAGGTTCGGCTTTACACTGAGGCCGTGAAGAAGTATATCGACATTCTCAACAATCCTAGGTTTCAGAGCAAGAACGGCAAGGGTCACTACGAATTGTGGAGCGAAATGGTCGACTTGTTGGTAGAGCATGCTGTCGACATTGAAACCGGCCACGAAACAGGAATTGAGGTTGAGCGCATCATCCGGAGCGGCATCGAACGATTTCCAGATCAGAAAGGGAAACTGTGGTGCGGCCTGGCAACTTACTGGATACGGCGGGGTAGTTTCGAGCGAGCGAGGGACGTTTTCGAGGAGGGAATCACGACAGTTATGACAGTTCGAGATTTTACCCTCATCTTTGACAACTACAGCGAGTTTGAAGAGTCCATTATTTCGGCTCTCATGGAGATGGCTACCGCGCGGGCGGAGAAGGGCGTGGCGGACGAGGCTGCTGATTTCGACCTGGACATTAGAATTGCCCGGTTCGAGCACCTCATGGACCGACGCCCATTCCTGCTAAACGATGTCTTGCTAAGGCAGAACCCTAACAATGTTACCGAATGGGAGAAGCGTGTTGCGCTGTGGGGCGACAACAAGGAGCAGGTGGTTCAAACTTATACGGACGCCATTGCTGCTATTAAGCCGAAGCAGGCCGTTGGCGCATTTCACCAGCTATGGGCCGGCTACGCGAAATTTTACGAGCGAGGAGGCGACCTCCGCAATGCGAGGGTTATTATGGAGAAGGCAGTCAAGGTGCCTTTCAAGTCGGTAGCAGAGTTGGCTGATATGTGGATCGAGTGGGCTGAACTGGAACTTCGGAACGAGAACTTTGACGAGGCTGTTAAGATCATGGCCAAGGCTGTTCAAGCACCGAAGAGATCGACTGTCGATTATTTCGACGAAACACTCTCACCACAGCAAAGAGTACACAAGAGCTGGAAGTTGTGGAGCTTCTATGTTGACCTTGTTGAGAGCGTCAGCACCCTCGAGGAGACCAAGAAAGTTTACGAGAGGATATTTGAGCTTCGTATCGCGACGCCGCAGACGGTGGTTAACTACGCCAACATGCTTGAGGAGAGGCATTACTACGAGGAGTCGTTCAAGATTTACGAGCGCGGCCTGGATCTGTTCAGTTACCCGGTTGCTTTTGAGCTCTGGAACTTGTACCTCACCAAAGCAGTCGACCGCAAGATCAGCATAGAACGCCTGCGCGACCTTTTCGAACAAGCAGTCGAGGACTGTCCGCCTAAATTTGCCAAAGTCATCTACCTCATGTACGGTAACCTCGAGGAGGAACGAGGTTTGGCCCGCCACGCCATGCGAATTTATGAACGAGCAACCCGCGCGGTATCGGATGAGGATAGAGCTGATATGTTCAACTTCTATATCACCAAATCTGCGTCTAACTTTGGTTTGCCTTCTACCCGTCCCATCTACGAACGAGCTATTGCCGCGCTGCCAGATAAAGAAGCGCGCGATATGTGTCTCAAGTTTGCAGATATGGAGAAGAGGCTCGGCGAGATTGACCGAGCCAGGGCTATCTACGGACACGCATCGCAGTTTTGCGATCCGAGAACTAATCCTGATTTCTGGAGCAAGTGGGAGCAGTTTGAGGTGCAGCATGGAAACGAGGATACCTTCAAGGAGATGCTGCGCATCAAGAGGAGCGTGCAGGCGCAGTATAACACTGATGTCAACTTTATTGCTTCGCAGGCTCTGGCGAGGGCGAGGCAGCAGCAACAGATGCAGGAGGGAGGCGGCGATGGAGAGGTTGATCAGGAGGTTGCGGATGCTATGGAGCAGTTGGAGAGGCAGGCTAGGGCTCCGGCTGGGTTTGTTGCCAGTTCGGAGGGGATTAAGGGGAGCGTGCAGACACAGACGGCGGAAGTGGCCAATCCGGATGCGATTGATCTTGATGATATGGATGAATGAAACTTTGGGCTAAAGGGGCAAAAAATATTTCTTATAGTTTTTTTTTTCTTTCTTGTATTTAGATTGGGCTGGTTTCCTTGAGTTTGTGTTTGCTTTTTGTTCTCTCGATCCGGGAACCAGGAAAGTAAGGAGTGGTTGGAACTTTTTTTCATTTGTCTGTTTCTTTTTTTCATCATCGCCCCTTTTTCAAAGTTTGTTTCTTACCTTCATATCAAACATAAGGAATTCCTGGGAAATTTGACTAGCGGAACCACTGACTTGGGGGTGGAGGAGGGGTGGGCAGTTCAAAGTGAACTGTTTATTGGGGGGGGGGGGGGGGGGGGGGGGGGTTTTTTTTTTTTAAATTTAAAAAAAAAAAAAAAAAAATTATAAAAAATTTTTTTTTTTTTTAAAAAAAAAAAAAAAAGTGTTTTTTTTTGTTTTTA
>MU858832.1:308418-388978 GCA_033297175.1 Cladorrhinum sp. PSN332 | reverse complement strand
TACTACTCTTACTCCTTGTGAGCGTGGGCCGGTGGTGCTTTGTTGGTGGCGCTGCCTTTTTACTTTTTATTTTTTTGTTGGGGGGGGGGGGGGGCCCGCCCTTGTTTATCAAGCTGAGCAATTTACTCGTATCTATCATGACTGACCTTGGCCATTTTGACGGTCGTGGGAACCTCGAAACAACACTCACACAAACAAGAGCTTGATAAGTAAGAACTTAAAAGTTAGTATAAGTACACTAGGAAAACTCTGGCTTAGGAGATGATAAAAAATATAACCCTTGAGTTGTGCTTCCGAGTCACCTCGCCTTTAGACCTGGTATTCCATCCTGTATTGATTAATTATTTCTTTCCAGAGCTGGTCTCGGAATTTGTATTGTTTCTCTCACTGTCTTAAACACTACACCAACAGGTTCTCTACCACTGAGTTCCTCGCTATAAGGGGGAAACAAGCCCTTCAATAACATCCTGAACTACGGCCTCGGGCTTATTATTCCATGCCTAGTACATAGGCCCGGAGCCCTCCACGCCACTTTCCACTGTCACAACAATTCCAACCTCCCCGTATTTTTCCCTGATACGAATTACCTTGAGCCTCGACAGCACGGGAAGTCTCAAATATCTGCCCGAGACCCCTTGCCACTTATTTAAAGAGCAAGAAGCCAGGTCACAAGTCAGCGGCTTCAACAGCAAGTCCACTCCACACCACACCACACCACACCACACCACGTGATCATGAACGGTAGCTTTGAGACGAAGAAATAAATAGCTGCGGAACCGAGGACAAAAACATGAAATGATCTGATAATACGGTCGTTGTGTAGCATTAAAATCGTTTCCCTTGAGCGATGTCTCGATACATAACAAGTGTTCTCAGTCTGCGTCCCATCTCAGAAGCCCCGAGCAACATCACCCGTCCGGATCACTCTCCCACAGATTTCTCGTCCACATCAAAACAAATCTCAAACCTGAACGATGCAGATTCTGTCACCGCTTACTTGCGTCTCGCCGGCTCAGCGGCGGTTCATCGTACTGGCCAGTCCGAACGTGGAAAACAACAATACTGTCGCGGCTTGTTGGGGAAAACCTGAAATGGCACCTTGATTCGGTTGTTTGAGTCCGGCTTTTCGCCCTGCAGGTAATCATAACGCGCGTGTGTAAGCAAATGGATTCGTAAGGACAGAGTCCTGAACATGGTCGAGATGCCATACCATCCTAGCAAACCATGTAATTCTATCACTATTAAAGACGTGCACGTCAAATTCCCGTGTGTGCAGTTGAATTTGGGGGTCGTGGGTCTCAGGGTCAAAACGACTCGCTGCGCTCTACTCCCCAGTTGGCGACGAAGAATCCGGCTGCGAACAATACCTCGCAGGCCGTAGCAAACAGCCCCCCCTTGGCGATGGGCTTCCCATCTACCCTGAGATTAGCTGCAGACTCGAAACAAGAGCAAAGTAAATCATCTCAATTGTGTCCAGAACTAAGAGGAAAAGAAATTGGAGACAATACCTACGACCCTCGCGAGGCCTGTTGACTTTGATATCCGGGTTCTCAGTTTTGGCCCACGCTTTTCACGCGCTCAACGAGATACATGGATTCCCCAAAGCCTCCGACCATGGTGATGCTTTGGATCGTGTGTCAGCCAGGATGTAGAAACTTGGGAGAGAACAGCGGCCATCCACTCACCACTACAGGCCTGCCTGGCCCTTTCTCTCTGGCTTCCCTGACAATGCCCTGGAGGAGGGGAGCTGAAAGAACGAATGGAAGCGGTGAATGTGAATGCAACTGTCCATCTCACCGAACTTTTGAAGGGGGGTATTGGACTGACTGCTCATTTGGCAATGATGGAATGATGGAATGATGCTGATGGTGGTTGGTTTGTCAATGGGATTTGTAACGACTTGCTATTCACCGTGTCTGACTTTTCACACCGATATTGATAGCACTAGAATGCCATGCAATTTCATTTGTTTGCCTTTGTTTGGCTTTTTTTATCTCTTAGCCTAGCACCTTCTGTGCCTAGCCGCAATACCGAATATCCAAATATTTACTAGCTGGAGTCCCAGTGTTCATGTCATTAAACATCTGTTGCGAGGTCAAACCGTGACACACGCAAGGCTTCACTACACACAGCAAGGAAATCATCTCAGAAAACCAGATTTCCATCAACTTGGCGAAAACAACACGCCCAAGACCTTTGAGTAGTCAGCAGTAGTACGTACTGAGAAACCGATGCAAGATTGAAATAAAAAAATAAAAATAGATTAGAAACACAGAATGAAATGCATTTGCTTTTTACTCTATTGCGACTTTTATCCAGAAAACTGAAAACTCGTATAACTCAAAACTTTGATCAAGGGTCTCCAGTTCTGCTCCGACCCCGATCAAGTAAACAAGCGACTCCTTCATTATCAGCCACAACCAGTTATTGACAATAATTGTGATGAAGATACTTGTGTATGAGAATGGGGATTGAAACCCGACTCAACACGTGTCTATACACCATTCTTATCCTTATCATCGAAACACAGCCTGGCCCGGTGTCACCACCTCCATCTGAACCATTGAAGCTGTCACGGCCGTCATCCGGGCCGAGTGTGCAAGCGCCTGCTGCCTCGCCGCCTCATTCACTACTCGTAGGCGCATCATCTCATCAACTGGTTTCCGATGACGTCGGTAAATCATTAAGCTGCAAAGTGCACCAAAACCAAGCACCGCGCAGCAAGCCACCATGTCGTTCTTTATCGCCGCCGTGTATACGTCCCTGATCTGGGTCCACTGCTCGGTCGATATTGTGACGCCTGGGTGAGACGTAGGGTCTGAAGCAATGTGTGTAAGCAGCTCAGGATTCAGAGCCCCGGCCCCCAAGACTTCTTTGGCTTTGGCTGCCAGCAGAGCAGATGATGCAGCAATGCCGACACTCCCACCAAGAATTCTGACTTGAGCCAGAATACCTTGTGCCGTTGCTATTGCATCATGATGTCAGACATTTTTCGAATTATTGATCGGAGAGAAGCATACCATGGTCCTTAGCTTCACTCTCCGCAGCCGACAACATCGTCCCGGTCGAAGCAGACAATCCAAACCCGAAGCCAACAAAAACCAAAAATCCTACCGACCCAGCAGCCTTATTTATGTAGCCCAAGTCTGCCGTCGTAATCTCCAACCCACATCCTAAAAGCATAAACGCGCACGCAGCCGTCATCGTTTCGCAGAACCTATTCTTCTGCCCTTTTCTCGCATTCACCGCACCAGCCAGAACCGTTCCAATCGCGGACGAAGCCAGCATTGGCAGCAACATAAGTCCTGACTGCAAAGGTGACTTTCCATACACAACCTGGAACCGAATTGGAAAAGCGTAAACACACATTAGGTAAGGAAACCCTACCATTAAGGTGTTCAAAATGGCCGCGATGTATGCCCGATTTCGCAGAAGAGAGCGAGGGAAGGCAAATGAAAGATGGCGTGTGCCCTCATATAGAGATGCAAAATGTTGCCATGTGAAGAATAGGGCGAGGACGATGAAAGCCGATGCGAGAGGGTATGTAAAAGATGCTTGGAAGTATGGGGAGTTGAGAGACTTGCTATGTTCTGTGCTGTAGTCTTGCAGGCTTTTTTCGGATACAGAAAGGAGGGAGGAGAGATGTTGGAATGGAAAAACGAGAAGTACGGCAGCCATGATTCTGAGGAAGAAGGAAGATATTTCGTCAGAGCATGCTCCTGTGATAAATCTCGCGCGGTGTAGATACTTACAGAAGGAATGAACCGACATAGTCGAGGTCTTTCCATTCAAGTCGGGGGCTGAATGTGCAATTATCTTTCGGCCAAGCAAGGTAGAAGAGAGTCAGGGAGGCAGCGCCGATGGGTGCACTGGAGGGGTTCCCTGTCAGTGAACGTCTGAAAATGCTGATACTTTCACATACTTGATCCAGAAAATCCATCTCCAGCTTGCGTATTGTGTTAAGAGACCGCCCAGTACGGGCCCCATTACGCCTGCGGTAGCAATGACCAAGCCGACGGTTGAGAAGACCAGTTTCTTTTGGGATGGAGGCAGTAGCTCAGGAAGCATCACCATCGCAATACTGTAAAGTCCTGTGGACCAGATAATCAGCTCTGTCCAGTCCCCGTCAAAGGCGACAGTGGCGTATCTACCCACCTGAACCACCAAGCCCCTGAAATGCCCGGCAAATAATCAGCTCTCCGAGAGTCTTGCTGAATCCACATCCCAAAGAAAAGGCAACAAAGATGATATAAGAGGCAGCGAATGCTGTCTTGCGGCCTACAACATCCGAGATCCGGGCCATAAAGGCCGCAAAACCAAGATAGGTGAGGGTGTAGGACAAGGCAATCCAGTTGATACGCTCCGTTTCACGAAGATCGAGGGCAATATTGAAGAGGGCGGTGGCCACAATAGAGGCGTCGAGCATAGATAGGAAGAGGCCTAACGCGATGGCGATTATCAGGGGCACGTAGCGCGCTTTGGGAATGGAGGGCTCTTCGACAGAGGGCTGTTCAGTAGAAGACTGCTCGGCATCTTTGCGCTCCATGTCGATAGGGGCAATTGCTGGTTCTGGTAACTTGATGGTCTGCATGTTTGCGGCTGTAAGTGATCAAGTCAAATATTGTCAGATACTGTGTCTGACGATGTTGGGAGACAGCAAGATCTATTTGCTCTCGGCATTCTTGTCACATGGTCTTGAATTGTGATGATGTCTAAGCCAAAATTTTTCTCGTGGGTCAACAAGAAGCACGTACTCTCTCATCTTGCAACTGTCTTACGGCCGTGTGGCCGGTTGATTTGACGCTCATTGGGTGTCGCTCATCTGGTGTCTCGGGATTCATCGTTGCAACGCGGATCTGGATAGATGACTCCAGAACAGGACGAATGGAAGCGCTCGGATTAAGCTTTCTGGCTGTTGTCTGTCATCTTTCGGGTAACCGAATCCCATCCAAAGCAAGAAGCTTTCAGTGTTTGTACGACTGAGATTGCAGTTAGCAGCTAACAATCGGAAATTATCTGTCAACAGTGGACACCGTGGAACACACGGCCATTCCGGTCCAAAGTTTCAAGACCCAGATTCCAGGTTCAAAAATGCACTTCAATGGCGCCTTCTAGAAAAGATCATCTCGTATCGAAAGTTAATCGCCCGACACATGACGCTCACCCGCTGTCAACGGTCCTGTCAACTTAGGCGTGCACCAGACTAGTGAAGCTTAATCCTTTTGACCGTGCAATCGGCCGTAACGCAAATCAGCATTGGAAATGCCGCTCTGTGCACAGAAAAATTCGGATCATCGTCTCATGCTGGCAATTGCACCTCAGCATTCAGAAATCATGAGATGAGCCCAAATGATCAACTGGCTTCACTTAAGTCGAATGATGCAACGAGCCTCCAGAGGCTCATGAGGGATTCTTCTTCAAAGTAAGCCGGCCATCATTGACCGGTTGGCCATATGGGCTGACTTGTTTGCGTAACTGCGGCAACATTGTTTACATGGTGGCAATTTATCTAAGCAGCCCCTGAAAAGCTCATCCGTCCCATTTTTAAGCCCAACACACAAGGTAATTAATGCTTGCTCTATCTGCAATTCAAACGACGTGAGTCTCCTTGTTTCCCGCCCGTTTTCGTCGCCATTCTTGAGGACAAATCGCTTCCCGGCTACTCGAGGAGGCAATCATATGAGTTTTTTAGGTGATAAAATCTGAGCCAATTAGCATGTGAGTGCCTGAATTCTTCTGAACAATCTCGAGGGGGTGGAAGTTCTCGGAGACATCACACTGCAGCCAGCACAGTATCAATATGTAAGTTAATTACATTATTTTCAGTGTATGATCTCACCCATACTCTCTCGCGCTTTGTCGCAAATGACCACCTAATCAAAGGAGTCATATCACCACGGATTCCCAGCCACTTCTTCAACATGCTGTTGAAGACAAAAATCCCGACAATTCTGTCCTTGAGACAGCATCGGCACGTTTTTCTTCCCTTGCATCTCGCCGGGTCGCACTGTATCAGATCTACTGCATATAAGTCCGTGAGAGCTCATGGATCAGGGAAGAAAATTTGCTCCATCTGCCCGGATGTCTTAGATCTACCAGTTAACCTCCTCCGCGTAGATAACCACTGAGACAGCCACATTAAGGCGGATAAAGTTAACGAGGCTTTCCTATGCCCAAGCAATGACGTTTCAGGTGAGGCTGGTTGCCATTGTGCCGCAGGTCCTGCTTACATCTGTGAATTATGACTGTCCCGTGTGCGTTAACTGCCCGCATAAGATGCAATCTTGGTCACCAGCCGCGTTGCACGGACAGAAGGGAAGAAGACAGACTTCGCTGATAAGAGATGAGTCAATCCAGCGATGATGACGATATCAAGAGTGGAAGTTGGAGAAAGGTGGGAACCCTGAAACATGTTTCAAGCCCTTTTGGTAACCTATCAGAATCGGAGACGGGCTACCCGGGAGGTCGGGGTTTCCCTGTCTCCATTTTATCCCGTTTGTTCTCCTGCTGTGCCTCCGGGCTACCTACCCACTATGCCGTGCCTGCCCGCCAAACCTTGTCCGGCACTTGAACCGGCCGAGTGCTGGACGCGGCCGCTTTTGCGGGTCGACGAGCCCGGCGAACCGATGAAACGAGATTATCAGGCCCGCCACCATTCTATCGAGCGTATCAACTTTAGAGTTCAGCTCACCATAAAGGAGAAAAGGTCCAAATTTGGCAAGGTAGGTAGGTAGGAGTCCCACTCACCAGTCCGTTTCTTTTCTTGCCTGGCAGGAACGGGCAGCTGATGTTTCCAGGCTCCCTTGTTGTGAGCTGCAAGCAACAGCAAGGTATCACGGAGTTTTGAAAAGTCAAAAAAATTCTGCCATTTGAACCAAAGTCGGCTCACCGCTGGCTGAACCTGACCCAAAACTTGACCTCTTCCCCGCCGTGACCAGCCTCCTCACTTTCGTTACACACATGCAACCCTCATTCTTGACAATCTTGACACCCTCGACCCTGAGCCGATCTCATGGAACAGATGGTAACTGCAACCTCGGCATCTGAAAACGAAGCTTGTTTGGTTGCGCCTGTAGGACAACTCCGACGACAGACAGGGGCTGAAGAGGTACAAGGTCGGGAGGTGAGATACAAAGTCAGTACACCGAGGACATGCCATGGTTGTCATGAGCGCCGAACTTTGTCTGATCATGGTAGAAGGCGACGACACGTTGACTGAAGCAACCAAAACACCGGGGGTCCTTCAACAAAGTTGTGTGGTTCAGCTTTCCCTGTCCGGTGTGAACATAATGGGATACTACTTGGTACCTGACACGACGGTCTTCTTGCGCTGACGTGTCCTTCCCCAGACCCGTCCTTCATCGGCCTCCGACTGGCGGTATCCCGGAGCTTGCGACTATTTTCTCGACCCACTCAGACCGAAGGCGAGTGATGTTACCTGCGCCCGAGCGCGCATCGTCGATTCCGCACTTCACGTCGTCTACAAGGCCCCACAGCCCCGGCACTGGTGGAGAAGATGCCGACGGGAGGATGAGGGCGGAATCCTCGCGCGGCCCCCAATGCCGTCACAGCCAAGATTTGGATGACGGCCGAAAGGACCGAAGTCATCTCGAGACATGGGCTTCCCCGCATTTTGATTCCATCTACCGATCCAGTCAGAGCTGCAGCCATAAATCCTGGGGAAAATGTGTCTGGCAGTCAATGATGGTGAAGGAGAAAGAGGGTGTATATCAGACCTCTCCTATTGCATTCTCATTATGCCAACCCCGAAGAGGCAGGTGGCTTGTTCTCTTCACTTTATTCGCGATCCAAAAGTTGAAAAGGTTGGAACGGATCTCGTGAACCCCGCATTTTGACCCCATGCAGCTTTTCATTTTTACCCCAGACCATTACCCCGCATATTGCTCCATTCCACAACAGGGTAAGCAGGGGGTCAAGTGGAAAGCCGTTGAGATTTCCCCTGGTCGGATAGGTACCCCCGACGCAAATAGCGCCACGGGCCGCAACTCCAGATTGCAGCATCTCGACGCGATCAGCCGAAGCATTCACCCGACCAATGAGACGCCGCCGTTTTCGCAAAGGGCTCTGCTTTTTCAGGAATTTCCGTTTTCTTGGGGATCGACCCGTCGACCGTTTTGCCCATCGACCCCACAACCATCTCCAACTTCTCCTGTCTTTCTATTTCCCCAGATTTTTGTCCTTCCCTAGCGCCCGGCGGAACACAGCTCCAAAACATCCAGACAGTCGAATGCGAGGTGTCGTCGATGTAGCCAGAGATATGCACAAGCAAGGGGATGACCGCGTGGCAAGCATGCATCGGGCGTGTCGCTTTTGCCCTTTTTCCCCTGACACTGAGAGGCGGCACGACGGCCGATCGAGCCACCGACCATCTCCACACAACCTTTTTCCCACACTCGAGACACCTGATTCCCCGGGCCTCATTGCCTGTTTTGAGTCTCTACTTCTTTTTGCAGATGACGATCTTGCCTGGGAGAAGAAAAGGGAGATGGAACGAGAGACCCGCAAAACACCGAGTGTCGATCTTCCTTCCGCTCACACACACGTGGGCACGTCTTTCAGGTACGGACCGGGCGGGAAGAGAAGCAGGAGGTTTCTGTCCGGACGAGTAGTGTGTAATGGGATAGAACACCCGGATCGTCGTCGTTGCCGTCCTCATGACTGACTTTTGATGATCTGCCTTTGCCGTGCTGACTTGGCTGCCCCGAGTTTGGATATCTCCCTCCAACGCAACACACCAAAACCGCCCAAAAAAATGACTGATCACATTTTTGTTTGTTTTTCTGACGGCAAATTTTGCTCTTCTATTCTGACACATGAAAGATACCCTACGCCGGTTGATCTGCCTCTGGTTGCAACTCGTTCCACTTCTAGGTTGGATGGAGTACTGTGCACTTGATTGACATCGCCTCCCCCTCCTCCTCCTCCTACTCCTAAGCACAAGGTTCAACGAAGGCTTGCCGGACACAATCCCGATACTTTGCATCGAGAACCAGGGATATTCCTCGGGGGTGGCTGTGTATTATTATTATTTTTATTTTTAAAAAAAATTCTTTTTGGCGATGTGTCTTTCATGTTACACTTGACCAAGCCACTGACGAATTGTATTGTTTGTGTGCACTCCCACAAAAAAAAAACCCCCCCAAAAAAACCCCCGGGTCCTTACCATGTGATTGGGTTTGTGTAGTTGTTCGTCGTCTATCTATGTAATAGTGTAGAACTTCTTCGAAAGAAACCCTTCCAACTCTTCCATCAATATCCAGAGTGGGTAAGTGATACAGTACCAAGCCGCCGAAGAAGGGTCCGTGTGTGTGTGAGAGAGAGAGAGAGAGACAGAGAGAGAGAGAGAATGCGGGGAAGTTAGAAAGTTCGTGGGTATATTCGCTTGATGTCTATGTATAGGTGATTGTTGCGGAGAGGTGCAAATTTTGGGAGATTGGCAGGCAGTTGGGTGGGTTGGTTGTCTTTGTCGTCGTTATGCGTGCACATGTTTTTGTCAACCAACGCTGCTTCCCTGGGTTGGGTTGGATTGGACTGGATTGGATTGTTAAAAGAGTTCATTCATTCCGGATATATCCAAAAGTATGGCCGAAAAAGAAAAAGTGTCATAATTGCACCGAGCGATCGAACCAATAGATTCGAGAGGATTTGGCATCCCTTCCCCCCCTCACCCACTCACCCACTCACTGACTTCAAATTTCTTTTCTTTTCCTTTTCCTGTTGGTGTATAGTCACAGCAGACAAAAGATTCCAATCGTAAAATTGAAGCTGAAGCAGTAAAACACACTTTGGTTTGGTTTGTATGTATGTCTGTATGTTACGTATGTTAGGTGAAAATGTACCTCGAGGTAGGTATAGAGCAAGAAAGTATGTATGTATGCATGTCGAAGAAAATATCATTTCCCTTTTTTTGTGACCAAAACTTTTCTTTTCCACGAAAAAAAAAAAAAAAAAAAAAAACCATATACAAGAAGGAAGAATATACACACCGCCAAAAAGTAAATAAATAATAAGAGTAGAGTTGCCAAATAGAATAAAATAATAAGCCAAAATACGCGCGCGTTTCCTGGTATATCCGTCGGTCATTGCTCCCGAAAAAAAATCAAAACACACATCATCATCTGCCGTTTCCATCATCATCAGTAAGAAAGCGAGGGTTAAGAACAAAAACTCCAGTTGCCCCATCCCAAAAAGCTTTCCATCCATCCACCCATCCATCCATCCATCCATCCCAGTAAAGTATTTGTTTGTTAAACGCCGCCGCCACTTTGATACAATTTTTGTTTCCGTTTCCCTGAACACCACCTCAAAAAGGAAAAGAAAATAGAGTAGAGAGTAATAGGAAAAAAAGAAATGGAATCACTGAACATAAGCAAACCCTTCCATTCCCTGATGATGCATGGCATGAGGGTGACCACCATGATGACCAATCATGCCATACTCAGCAGGATGCATCATAGGCATCTCCGTGCCGGTAGGCGACGGCATTGGCTGCCCTTGATGATAAGCAGCGGTGTTAAACTCCGCCGCCCCAGCGACATCCTGCTGCTGAGTACTCCAGTTCATCCCATCCAAATCCCAGAGTCCACCTTGATCCAAGAGACCCATCATGCCCATGCCGCTAGCATCAACAGGCTCAAGACCAATAGGGCTCATGTGAACACCCTCAGCAGCCATGAGCATGCCGTCTCCAGTGATCTGCAGGGGGCTCTGAGACCTAGCAGCAGCCCCTTGGGCCTGAACAGCGCGGGAGGCTTCGTACATCCTCCAGACTACTTCCCTTGACCTGCGAGCAGCAAGGGACCACTCCTCCATGACTTCGAGCAGGTCCAAAACGGCTTCAATCTGCTTAAGCCATTCTGGGACACGGGGAGAACCCCACTGCCAAAAGACAGACACAAGAGGTACCATGGCTGCCTGATACAGGAACCAAACTGCGTTCCATCCGGACATCTGGTTGCGCGTCCATTCCCTGGCAATGTCCTCAATAGTCTGAGCAGCGAGTTCGCGGCAGGTCTCAATAGCAGCCAAATCCGCATCGCAAGCTTGAGTATGAGGGTTCAGACCCGACGAAGCAAGGGAAAGAAGTACAGGGCGATGCAAAAGCATGCGGAGGTTCTGATACCGCCACTTCATGATGCATCTAGCCATGTAAAGGGGCTCGGCGCACGGGTCGGTGGTCCTCAAAAGCCAAGGGAGAGAAGTGTACCAGTTCACAAGCTGCGAATCAATGCTGCACCTGTCTTCTGTCCTCAACAAAGGAGTGATAGCGAGCATATCCTGGATCTGCGTCGCAATCTTGCAGAACTTGATGTTCTCAATCAAGGGGAGTGTGCCAGCGTGCTGGGAGGAATCACGGCTGGCAGTGATGCCGAACTCGGGTGGGCGGATGTTGATTGCTGGTCCCCATCGGCCAAAGGATGGACGGCCCATAGTGGTGGTTGCCCATGTATCAAGGCAGAAGAGAGACCACCAGGTGCGTCTGCGGGTCTCGGCAGCGACGATGTCTGTGCTGCCTTGAGCGAGGCTCTCGCGGTGCAGGCCAAGGGCAGAAGCCATGCGGATAGCGGCGCCGAGGACTGCGTTGGCCATGTTGGGCCTGTTGATGTAGTGAAGGTAGTATCCACCGATAAGTGCGAGAGCCTGGACGGTCTCGATGTGGCTGCTGCCGAAAGCGTCCATGGGGAGGTGTTCCATGGCGCGGTTATAGTAGTTGATATGGTTGTAGTCGTCCGACTTCATGGCTGCGATGCTGCCCATGGCGAAGACCATGTTGAGCAGAGCGAGCCAAGGAGCGTCTGTTCGTTGCCCCTCGAGATAGTCGGCGCGGAAGGTGCTCTCATCAAGCATTGGGACGAAAACGTGAACGCGCTTGAAGTAGGCATCAATAAGGGTTTGGCCCTTCCAGGACCATGGGATGCGTTGTGGGTCTTTTTGGGTAGTTGGCTTTTGTCTGATGGCTGGGTAGTTGTGTGACATCTCGACTCCGTTGAGTGGTGTTGCTAGTGAGTTTCTGAGACCGGGCTGAACCTTCAGCATGACCATGAGGGCGGCCTTGATGGATGAAGCACCGAGATATGATGTTTGCCGGTCCATTGAGAGTGAAAGTGCGTTGATGTCGTCGGCCTCGACAGGAATTGGGTCTCTTCCTCTTCGCTCCTCGTCCCATTCTGCGTCTCTGGAAGGCATCTGTTCCAAGATGTTCTCGGTCTTTGGCATCAGTGGTGAGTCAAGATCTGAGATTGGGCTGGTGTTTAATGGTGGTGATGGAAGCCCGCCGACCGAAGTATCGATTGTTGGCCGGTCCAAAAGACTGAGGAGCTCGTGTCGTGATAGTGGCAGGAGTGACTGAACTTCCTGATTGGGAAATAGGCGTTTGAGGATAGATCGGCATTCTTCGAGAGATTGTGAGAGGGCCTCGAGTGTCTTGCGGGAAGGAATAACGCGTTGTCTGTGCTTGTCGTAGAAGCATCTCTTGGGAGCACGGCTTGAAAGGCATTGGCCACATGGTTGTTGACCATCGCAGCGGCTGAAGAGACCGAGTTAGACACAAACGCCACTGGGGCTCAATGGGTCTGGTAGGACTACTTACATCTTTCGCCTTTTGCACTCAGCACAGGCATGTGGTGTTGTTATCCTCTTGGCAGTCCCTGTGGTGGTGGACTTGGTGCTATCTGTGGAATCTGTGGACTGCTTTCGTGGTGTGACCCCTTGGAAGGTGTGGAACATGCCACCCTGGGTGGGAACTGGGATTGATGGCGCCATGTTGAAGATCTGGAGTAGATGATGCTATGGCAAGAAGGGCTGGTAGGTGACCTCGAGAAGGGGGAGCCCAGGAACACCACGATATTTATGGGTGATGGCTGGGTATTGAGGCCGGGGACGCCGCCGGGCACCGGATAGAAGCGAAAAACTGGGGTAAGTGGCAAAGGGATTCAAAAAGTAACCATGAGCTGGGGTAATATGGGGTATCAACTTGTTCAATGGTATCCAGTCTTGGATGGAGAAGGGATAAAGATAGATATATGGGGGGCGTCAATGGCAATGGGAGGCGAGGCGAGAACATGGGGACCAGATGCAGACTTATATATCTACATAGTACACCGTTGGAGTTGTAGCACCGGAATAGTGTGGAGATGGAGGAGATTGAGAGGAGACGAGCCGGCTGTCGAGGCCGCCATTCTGTGGAGAAGCTTGTTCAGGGTTGCAGCTTGCAACGTCCTGTCAAGTCTGGAGCCAAGAAGTATAGGGTATAGCGTCGCGGGCGCTTGTGCACGACGTTGGTACGTATAAGTCGCCCGAGTAAGGTTGAAATAAAGTGAACTAGAATACGGAGTACGCCGTAGATTCAATGCCGTGTTCTGAATGCCAGCACCTTGACAAGCATCAAGCCACGAGGACCACCAGGAACGAGACCAATCAGGCAAGACCGAGCCGCAGTACCTGAATACGCAGATTAATATCAGACTGAGAGTCAGAGACAGAGAGAGTCCCGTCTGGGGAGCATGATCCATCCATCCTATCCCTCTGCCTCTGCCAACAATAACAACTGGGTGAAAATCTCTAGGTAGGATGGTGGCGTCGTTTGAGCGCATCGACCGGGGTGCATGAAGACTGCTGCACGTCAACCAAGGATGCTTATGCTGCACGTGGTTTTCTCAATCTTTGTACCTCGTCGTACAACGGGATACAATCGAGGTACATCCGTCTAGCCTGACGATGTTACTTGCAGCTTGCAGGCCAGAATCTTCATGCCGAAGCCAGCAGCAGCCAGCAACGGGTCGCGAGAAGAATTGCTTGCAGAACTCTGCAGCATCACTTGACGCTCAAGATTTCTCTCGTCTCTCTGTTCCCCATCAATATGCCGGCAAGCTTGGTTCTGCCGCTGCTTCTTCGCCCCTGATGAGATGAGATTGATAAGTCCATGACGAGAACGAGATGAGAGGGACTGAGATCGGGAAGGACTCCGCAAGTGAGATGGCACTACTGTTTCCGCCCTGAACATCTCTCAGCTAGCTAGTGGCACTCCCCTGCAAGAAGAAACCAAGAAAAAAAAAGTTGAGGGATTTGGAGAAGTGTGAGGGGGGGAAGCAGGCAGAGAGTTGGAGAGGGGGAAGAGGGACCGACGGGTCCCCTGACGCCAACCGGTAGCTCTGTGGGTGGGAAGCCTTGCCTTGGCCCATCTGATTGGCGTTCGACTCTCCGCAACGGTCGATGCCCAGGGATCTGCCCGCTTTCTTGACTCCGATCAGGATGGACAGGGGTAAAAAAAAAAATCTGCTGTGGAGAAGGACGTTTCTCCACAGGTTTGTTGACAACCCTTGAACTTTTCTGGATCTGGGGTCTGGGGTACGGGGAAGCTGTAGCTCAAGCTCTCGAGTGTAGCTGTACGGTACCTTGGCCGTCGTCTCATCCAAAACGGAGATGGTACGGAGATATTTACCCCAACAAACAGTCTCGGAGTCCTTACTATTCCCCGTCCTCCGTCCAGCAGAGAATAATACGGTGCATGCGACAATCACAAATTTCATGTCCTATCAGGATTCTTTCCGATAGCACCTGAACCAAACACTGAGTTTGCGGTGAGCCAGCCTACAAAACTGGGACCGTTGGAACCTATTAGCTACAGGAATCCACTTGGGGCGGCAACATGAGGGTGACGGCGTTGCTCGCTTCTGAGAGTGATATGGGGAGATATGGGGCTCTCTGTGGCATCTCTGAAAGTCGGTGGCAAGTTCAGCTACTGTAAGATGGTAGACGAGGCACATGACCGCAAGGCTTAATATACTCTGTATACTATAACGGTGTTGGCTGCCTTGTTGGGAAGATGTAAGCCGTAAGCGTGCGTTCGTGTGGTTCGTTTGTTCGTGGAGAAGAAGGGCGATTCCCCGCTTCCCCAGTTGCGCTGCTCCGCGCGGTACCGGACTCTGAACATGGACCTGCACGTTGCTGGCGAAGGTAGTGCTCGTTTGCGTGTGTGTCTATCCACCCGCCCCGCGGTTCCCGACAAGATGGAAGTTTGGATATGGGGTGCCGATGCAGCACAGCAGCGCACATCAGCGCCCATCAGTCTGCCCATCAGTGCCCATCCGAAGACGAAAGGTATGCAGTGAGGCAACTCCCTGCGTGACCTGAGACCGAATCTCTGTGCCGTCTTTTTGGGCCGTTTCATAACCGCAGCCGCGGCCGTTGATTAGTTGATGTCGTCCGTCACGTCCAAGTTTCTCCTCCTCCACAAAAGCCGCATGGATCCCGCTAGTGCGTTCGCTGTGCCTGACCGTGCCTGATTGGGTTTGCCTCGTACCAGGTCCAGGTCTATCAGGACCTTTTGTCGCCCGAAATCTCTGTCGACAACCCCTGATGGAATGGGTGAATGGGCAGAGAACGGTCCTCTTGGAGGTCCTTGCGGTGACGGTAGTGACGCTCGCCGTTGCATCGTACACTCCTCCCTGTCCCTAATTACCGGCTGTGCCGTGGCCGAGCAGCCGGAAAGGTGACGAGGGGTGTGCTGGGGGAGCCGGGGTGCTTGTTAGTGTGTGCAACAGTCAAGGCATCGCCGACCTGACACTTGACACCTGAGCGTATTGGGTTAGGTTAGCTTCTCTAAGATCTGTGCATTTTCATGCGGAATGCGAAAAAGAAGATTTGCGTCTTCTAGTCGTCCAGAAAAGAATACAGTGGCTGTTTCAGCTCGCATTTCAATTGACGCAAAATGCCTATTCCATTGGGAATGATCATCCTCATGGTCAATTGAGTTGAAGAGACGGCGATATCCGAAGTGGAGAGATCTCGATGGAATGTCGTGCATGAGCGGGTTCGAAAAAAGAAAATCTTAAAAAAAATCAGATGATGTCGAGTTGTGTCTGTTGTTGTTGACGCCGTGAATGTGATTTGAGAGGGTCCAGATGCGAGTGTGTGTGGATGTGGAATCTTTACTCAAGGCGGAGTTACGGACTGGACAGCCGACACCGCCAACAAATCTTGACTGCTTGAAGAAAGGCTCCCAGTGAGACCCTGTGGCGCTTTTTCTAACGGTAATTCATTAATTCCACGTGCACAGGTCCGTTTCTGTGGTTTGTGGTGTGGGAATTAAATCCCGTGTGGACGGTCACTGAGAGAATGTCAAACTCTTGTTGCACTGACAGAACGGTAGAGGAAAATGGAGAATTATGGATGATCTCGCAAGATCCCTGCTTGCCTTACACCCTCTCATTTTCTTTTCCATGTTCTGTTGTTTCCTTCCTGTTGCAAAGCGAGATCGTCCCTTCCTTCGATTCCACCTCTGTCAGGTTCTGGGCAGGTTCAAGCAACTGCGCCAAGGCGCCGAAGCTCGGCTCGTTGATGTTGTTCCTTCCCCACATTCTTATCGGCCAATCAGAAGCGGGCACTCTAAGGAACTTCGGCAAGCGAGCCCGGCCGCATCTGGGGACATTTCTGCAGTTCTCCTCTTCTTCGTCTTTCCTTTTTCAGAATCATATGCGCCTCGATCTTGCCTGTTGCAGTCACAGGTCGCTCCAAGTTCACTCAGACTGCATGTTGACGCGTCGATCTTCTGGCAGCGTTACGCCCATGAATTGATTCGACTCTAATTTTTCCAACTTCTTTTTTTCTTTCTCTTCATCTCACAAGGTGACTTGGTGTCTTCTTGTGGTTACAGCCACGAGATTTAGTTCTTCTCTCGGGAGAGTCTCGATCAATCTAGACTCACTCAAGATTCACCAGTGACACATGCCAAACACAGTCAACGATGCAGAAATGGGGAGTAGTTGGTGTCCAAGGTGTGTCACCGCATTGAGCGAGGTAGCATCATCTGGCATGTGGCTCACTGGCTGCTCGGCAGGAATAGCCTCATGGTGTGGTCCCTGCTGGCTTCGTGTGAGGTAAGCTACCCATGTTCCACACCAATCCCGATGTGGTTTAACTTGCTTCAACAACATCCACTTGTGCGAGAAGCAATCAACGCCGACCAGAAAAAGACGTCGAGAGGTTCACGTCATATTAACTGCCACCACTGCCAGCCTCGACAAGTTTAGTTTGTGGTTATTTCCCTGTCTCTTAAGACCGGAGATAGCGCCGCACGGACATGTGTTGTCTTTTTTCCTTCTGCCCGCCCATGTCCGACCGCTCTTTTGTGGCGGCATTCTCAGTCGCGACACCAACACCAGCACCAAAGAAGCACCTTTCTCCGGGTGATACAGACAGACGCCCCAATAATCCAAGCGGATCAAGGCAAAGGGAATTAGGAAGGAGGAGAGAAAGAGGGAAGGAGGATGGGTGCGAATGCGCGTCCCAGTGGCCATTGTTCATTTGCAGAGATGCGTATATTAAACCGGCCGTCTGAATTAATTTGGCCAGGCAGTCCGCAGCGCAGCCCACCTCAGCATGCTGGATTGTTTCCATTATTATCCCAATCCCATATCTAGCCGTCAGTGACCGAGTCGGCATGATTCCTGTCATCTATTTTCCTTCACACCATCTTATTCTGTCAGACGGGCCGTTGTGTTGGTGGTTGTGGTGGTGGTGTGAGTCCTCGCAGAGGCATTGATCAGCATCACGACGAGCTGTCGCGAAAAGATTGAGCCTCACGAAATGCTCGGCTGGGGTCGGCATCAAGGTTATGACATGGCATGGAATAGGATGGCACCTGATGATGGGCAGGTTTCCCTCGCGGATGGACGGGTGGATATGGCCGCAGAGCCGGATGGTCGTTTCTGGGCGCTCGGTCAATGGTCACCTACCTTTAACACCAGGGTTGCTCTCTTATTTCTGCTGCTTTGCCAACTCACCGTCCAATAACGAGTGTTATGGACCTGGACAAAGGTGGGCAATGCTCATTTCTCATCAACTCGTGTTGCCCACTGGAAACGGCTCGGATGAGCTGTTCTGGAAATCCTCAACCGGTTTCTTGATCACTGAGAAGAAACGGAACGGGGAAACATGATCGGTCCCCTGTCCCTGACTGCTTGGGCCTGGCTCTGTATCATCTATAAGCTTTTTCTTCCCTTCATCATCATATAACACCAACCAAGCATTTCGCACTAGGAACGCCTTCATCTTAAACATGTTACGCGTACATGTATAACTCGATCTTGAGTCATCATGCGTCCCCACTTCTCACTCCTGTTATATCCCTATTCCTGTTTTATTTTTATTTACCTTCCTGATGTTGTTCTTGCACAAATCCTATTGGGGCTTCTCAAGTTATTGAAAGTTTCACCAACTTACATCTTGCATCGAAGCACATGCCTAAGCGACCGGACTGTCCGGTTTCCGTAGGACCTGCGTTGAGGTAGAAAAAGATACGTACTGGAGTCTGGCATAGCCGGTCGGTTGAGATAACTCAGAATTCCGAGCGGGTATCGGAATAGTCGTACAAAGATTCCGGCAAGTTGGCAAGCGTCAACTTGACTGGGCAATGGCCATCTGTCACCCCAGATTTGCAGATTTGGTCCACACACCCTTTCCATTTTTTGCCCCAGGTCATACGACGTGAATGGGTTTTGTGGCTTGCAGCTTCTCCAAGTCAAGTGCTTTCTCACAGCAGATCCTCACACACTCCACGACGAAATCCCGTGATGTTGTTTCTCATGCTGTACAACCTCGGAGAGTCCAGGATCATTATCATCACCACACCCCCTATTTTTCGCTTCTGAACTCCTTTCCCTTCGGATGGCAACGAATTTGTTCCGACGGCGAAAAAGGACGTCAATAAACCACCACCAACATTTCTCATGATGCGGTTCAGATGGAGACATACACGCACTCGAGGCGAGTACTCCTCAGGTCCTACATGATGAGGGACCGCGCGCCAAAGAGGTGTCGGGCGAGTCCAGAACAAACAAGATCCTCTCCAGAACCAGATTTCGGCCAGACTTGGGAGAGGGAGAGAAAAGCCTGCCAGATGCACGATGCACGATGCACAACGACGATGCCATCAGATGGGCTGCTGTCAAAACTCGCTGATGTAAACAAGGGTTCCATTCAGGGCCTGCGGTCCGAAAAAAGCTGCCTGAAATCTTGGTCGCAACGGTTTTTGCACTATCTGCTGCCTCTCGATTTACTATGTATGTGTGGCTGCATGCTGGTCACTTCTAGCTGCATGACGCATGGTATGGCATCGCATCGCATCGCTGCAATGCAATGCTTCCCTTTCTCCCCCTTTTACCCCAGACTTTTTTTGCCTGTCTGGCTTACTTCTTCGTTTCCCCAGATCTTTACCCTTTGAGTGCCATCGTCATCGTTGACTGATCAGGCAATCCGAGTAAGCGAGAAGAAGATCTCTAGAAACCAAACGAAATTATCAGTGCCCCATACGATAAGGGAGGCTTCCAATGACAACATGGTTGATACAAAAACGAACAGACGAGAAGATATCATCATCATCCCCAACCGTCAAGCTACCCCAACCCCCAGATCGGAAAACCTTTCAAGCCGTTCCCCAATCCCACCCTGACCTTTCCGTTTTCTTAACCAGAGAAGAAACACCATTCTAGTTCTCACCTAGCTGGTGGCCCCCTTTTCTCTCAACAATGGCAATGTAACGGAGATACTGCAGTAGCAAACTGCAGTAGCAGCACTTATGCTTTATGCACAGCAAAATTTTTGGTTGTTTTTTTCATCTTGCAGCATACCCATCTCAACAAGAACTTGCCATTCTAAACCAAATTCGGCCTCAGTCTGCTTGACCTGTTCCAATCTGGCTGGTCAAACCGTTTCCTTCACTCTGCTGGGGTCATGCAAGCCCCAAAAAGAATAGGTCCCAAAGAAATCCAAACCCCGATTTAGGAAGATGCCACTACGTTACCTCCTCTCAATTTGGAATAACGCCCCTGCCTACTACATGTACACTACTACACTAGGGACTTGTTCACACAAAAATTCCCTTTCCGTCTTTCCATATAGGAGTTTGACGCTGCAACATACACAAACCTCCACAAAACTCACTAGTACTCCAGTACGTGCACTGATGGAAACTCACCGTAGCAATACACCACCTACCTACCCGTCTTTCCCAGCCTTTCATGATGAATACCAGGTACAGTACAATATAATTCAGACTCCCATCCAGTCTGTGCACAAAAAAATAAATAAAAAAAATCGAAGGACACCTTGACGTGAACGGAATAAGGATCCGTTCAATTTAGCTAGCCGGCCCCAGCGAGCCAAACCAGGCTGAATTGTGTGAGATGCATACAGGTAGTAAATTTCATAAAAAAAATTAAAAAAAATTCCCGGATCTGTCAACCTCCAATGCCGAAAGAACCAAACTGCCAGATGAGAAACCCAAACAAACTGCTCGACAGAGATCCCCACTCTAAAAAAAAATAAAAAAAAAATAAAAAATAATAATAATAATAATTTTCCGTCGGCATCATCAGCCTGTTGTGTCAATCACCAGCAGCAGTACCTACCAGCAGAACCAAGAAACCAAGCAAAGAGAGTTGGACGTCGAACCCACATCAGCCCACTCCATGTGTACCACGCAATGCAGACTCATCTTGCCTTGTCTATCCCCTTTTTGGTCGGGGAGCCCATCTCTGCGTTCTCGTTCTGTCTTATCCTGTCTTGTCCTGTCTACTCTATTGCCACATGGTCGCCGTCCTCGTTCTTGTCCCTCCCCACCCGCGACCCATTTTTATCTCTGATAGCAAAGCAGAAAGAAGCAACCCCCTTCACTTTGCCGCCCTCTTCTCTGGGCCTCCTTCTCGCTTACGTAGGCAGTAGAAGCCCTCCCGTCCACTCCTTTTCCCCGGGAAAAAAGATACCTTGAAATCCAATCCAAATCTCTCCCCGTCATCACGGCGCGCGCTTATCAAGATTACATTGGCCACCCTGCCACCCCCCTTACAACCTCAGCACTTGGGTCCGGCTATTAACCCCATCGAACACGCAAGTATTGTCAATCGGTATGTACTGCTTCGTAACAATCTTGATCAACTCCTGCGCCACCATGCCCCCCGCCAGGGCGGCAACGTTGTGCAGCTCGCCGCCCTCGGCTCGAGCGACCTCGTGAGCCGCCTGCACGACCCTCTCGTTCTCGTCTGCGCCCGGTACCAGCTTTGCTACCCCCTCGAGGATCTTTTCCGCACTCATAGGAGGCGAGGAAGGATCCACGTGGTGTGCTGTTGGCTGCAGGGCCAGGTAGATGGGCAGGAGCGACAGAGGCATCAGGGTCATCTCTGCCATATCGTCGTTGGCTCCCTCTTGGGCTGTGGCGAATGATACGTCTGTCAGTTCATGATCTCCTCTTTCTTCTGTATTTCCCCTCACGCCGTCGACCCGCCCAGTGGACAGCTAGAGTGGCCAAAAAGGACGTGGGGTCTCATGGTTCCAGGGACTGCGAGAGTACTTACCGGCCACCTCCTTTAAGCGATCTGCCCTGCTGATCTTCCCTCCTGTCACGTTGATGATCTTGACAAAAGCCGCGTTCTTGCAGAAGAGGTCCACCTCTGCTGGGTCGGCGTTCTCGCCACCAGGCGTGGCCTGGACGGTCTGGAGTACCTCGGCGGCGTCCTGGCGGGCCTTCGCCTTGTAGAGATTTTGGAGCTGGATGTACACCTTTGACTGCGCCTTCATGTCAGGGACTTTTCCTGGAAGAGGCAAGCATTGATATTTCTCATAGAACTTCTTGACAGCGTCTGCGATGATCCAGAAGTCGGACTTTTGTTCAGCCTGTGTGGTCGTCTCTTGTCAGTATTGTTCGTATCGATTCGTGAACAAGTAGTTTTCATCCTATTCATGATGTGCGGGGAAGGACTCACGGGGTAGGCATGCTCGTATTCAAACACCTCCCTGAGCCCAGACGGTAGTGATGGGACGACAAGGGTCTTGAGCACGGCAGCAGCCGCCTCATCAAAGTTCTCCTCGCCACCCTCAGCATTACTCGTCCTGGCGGCACCCTGGACGATACTGCGGAACTCTGTCTTCTCCTTGTATGTTGAAGGGTACTTGCCGTCGTGGTCTACCTTCCACTTCTCAAGATAGTGGAGAAGTATCACCACATATGGCAGGTGACCATGCTCAAAATCTGATAGATTGTCAATATCCTTTGTTAGCTCCTCTGCAAAGGCAGCCAGCTCCGGCCACGGCGCCAACAATCGAAGATCAGTAGTGGCAGTCTCGTCCGGATGGGTGTCTACTATCGGGAACGCCCCTGGAAGATTAATCTGGAAATACGAATAGAAGCCAGCGGAGTGTATCGCCACCAGCGGGGTCTTGTGCTTTTGACAGTAGGACTCTAGAAGCGAGAGATACTCTGGCTTGATCGGATTCGTGTACATGATGACTGTAAAGAGTGAGGAGCCGTCGGTGAGCAGTGATTCGAGGGTCTTGACGTCCTGTCATCACATGTGAGCATGTATGTACCATATATTGATATTGACATGCATCGTCTATCACAGGCCACCTACCTCATCTGGATACCAGGCACCCTGGACTTCCGGATTCAGCTCCAACAGAAGTTCTGTCAGACCTTGGGATCTAGACTTTCCGAGATAGTTTTCATCCAGGAAGAAGTTGACGCCCAAGTCGGCTTCCGTGACCGCTTCATCGTCGTATATTGCGAAACTACCGATGCCTGAGAAATATTAGAAAAACAAAATCTTATTTTAGCTTGGTGGATAATACCAAGTACCTGGCAGTACCAGATTCTTCAAAGTTTCAATCCCAACAGTTCCGGCACCCGAGCTGACTAGCAAGATGTTGGCAGACTCGAGAGCTGCCTGGCCGCTTGCTGCCCACAAACGCAGCTGGCGGTCATATTTACGCTCCTTTTCCGAAGGCTTGTGTAAAATAGGTGGTGTCTGGCTCATCACTATTTCTGTCATTTTGTTAACCCTGAGCAAAAGAAAAGCCCTTGGCAAGTGAGAGTGCCTGATGCTGTCGTCGATGTTGAGGTTCCTCGGGTGGAACTGGTGAGCAGCCACAAGGCGGGGGTGGATCGGTCAGCACCACTTAGGCATCTTGATTGGGTATCAAAGTGGGGCCAATATTGTGATTGGAGCAGCTCTTGGCGTGGCTTATTGTGGCTGGTGATATCAGAGCTTCAAAGTTCGACCTCGACAACAACACCAAGAAAAGACAGGATACCAAGGCAAGAAAAAAGAAGGAAAAAAAAGGAAGAAAAAAAGACGCGATCCATTGTCTATTATTAGTTTCTGTGACAGCTTTTGGATTTCAGTCCTTCAACCTAGCTTTAGCTCTTGATCAACAACATTATGCTCCAACACACTGGATGGCAGTGGAACTTTTACTTTAAGTTCGGTGCTCACAGCCAAGTTTGGGGAAGGGACGATAGCTGCGACTTCCCTAAAACAACTGTTGGATTCCCAAACGGTCCGGCGCGTGGCAGGTCATGGACTCTCCATCAGCTTCTGAATTTCAGGCTGCCAGGCGGCCTTCCCGTCCAGAACCGGGCACGCGTCACCTTCTCTTGTAATTTTTGTCACTTGCTGGATTTGCATTCTCAGACATGGCGGACGAATTCCACAGCCCTTTGCGCTGTAACATGAACGGTTGCTCCGCCGAGCTCAATGGGACAATGGTCGTGATGGCTTGTCGGTGAGTAACCCACATGGGAGATTTCAGATTCTAGCTGTCAGTTTTCTCACAAGATATCCACCAACAGCCATTGCATCTGCCCGCAATGTGCAATCAACACTAGTTTTAGCGACGATGCTCACGCCATTTGTCCTATTTGCCAGGCCTCACTGTCAGAAGACGATATCTTGCAGCAGACTGCCGATCCGGGTCAGGAATGGCAAAACCTAGTCCTTTGTGGCCTTAACCCAACAATAATCATGAGTGCTGCAGAGAGTGCCATTCAATTTTTTGCTTTCCAGTTGACATTACAAATGTGTGGGCTCTGTCATTTCGATTATGGCGCGACTTGCGCTTACTCCTCAAAGTGAACACGAAAAGAAAGTTAACGACGACATGGCGGGGGAATTCAGCACGAAAGTTGACGTGTTGTTTAGGGAGGCAAAGACAAAGATCTTCAATCAAAAAGCCAAAATGAGAAGTAATCTAGATTCCTAATGTATTTGTGACAACTTGCTTATTATCGATTTAGACCTGGAAGAAGTAGAAGGGCGCCTCAGGCAGAAAAACCAGGAGCTTGAGCTGGCACTGGAAGATACAAGAGACCAGTACGCCCGTCTTCAAGATCAATACAATACATTGAGGAACAGGTCGACAGCCGAACCCGGCCCAACGGGTGCTCAGCAAGCAAGCTACGGACCGAGTGCCTCCAAATTACCTCGACTGGTGTTACCTGGTGCTTTGAGAAACACACAAGGAAGTTATTTCCACTCTGATACCGACTATCCCGACTATCCCGACTATCCCGACTATCCCGACCCTCAAACAAATGAGGGCCACCAAATTGCCCACGACACCCATCAACCGACACAAGACTCTCGTAGCACGCATCCTGTCCGCACTGGCACGATATTGAAAGACTGGAACACAGAACAACGCAAGTCTATCTCTCGTGGTCTCTAATCGAGCCCATGGAGCTAACACAATGGATAGGTGCATTCAGGACCTCGACAAAGCCCACAGGAGCAGGAATCATGAGAACCTCCAACCATCTCCCAGGGTACAAAACCGCTCGAATGGTTCCACCTGATCCAGCTACCATTCGCCCCCGTTCACCAAGTCCTACCTCTCAAAATCAGGTGCAAAATTCTTCAGGGCGATTTCCTGGAACCCAGTTCGGTCTCGCAAGTTCCAGGGTTGCCCAGGTATCGCGCGAGAATAGCGATTCAAGGCGTGGTTTAGAAAGAAGAGGGTGTTCGTATTCAGAGCCCTTGTATTATTTGAGGAAAAGCCAAACTGACAGCTTCCAGCTCGCGCCCTCCCTACCGCACCGACAGTAAAAAGGACCAGCACCTTTCACCGACCACCTCTCCACCACCGGTATTGATTCAATCGAAGGCACGATATCTTTTGGAGATGTAGCGTGGTCGAAATCTTGGAGGCCGCGCCTATTTTTTGGGAGCTCAAAAGTTGCGATCCGCAACATTTGCGAACACGATGACCAAGTCGGTTAGTGAAATAAGGAGCCAAACAAATTGTAACATTTTGAGCGTTAACATCTGCAATCTTTTTCTTGTAAGTGAGATGGGCTGATGCGATTGGTTCCTGAGATACACGTTGGCGTGAAAATACGCTCTATCTGTTTGATCGACACGAGGCTGCGCACAGCCAAGCAAATGTTTCAGGAGACCCTGAGGAAAGCAACCCCCACAAAGGCTGTTGTGGACACTAGAAGCAACATGATGCTTCCAAAAACAATCCAGGAACCATGTCAGTGAGTATTTAATTGGCTCATAGGGGGTGATCAGCTCGGACGGAGGATGTGCATCAACGTTTCTGACAACTCTTGACATAGTCTTAGCATCTGCAAGCAACACGGAATCTGGAGTGTTTTTGCGCGTGATGGAAGAAACACAGCAAAAGCTTGATATGGAATTGTAATGTTTGCTGAGCGGAGGATGGAACCTTCCTGAAGGGCATCATGGCGACAAGGGGGCCGTGAACCCCGAGCAAGAACATCCCTCTCGTTGCAATTACCGATCACAACTGCCGAGTCGATATGCAATTGAAGGATCAGAATGAAACGGCCAAAGGTAACAGTATATCATTACCTGTTATTAAAACATACTAGGAGGTCGGTCTTTTTGGCCCATGGAGTTTCTGAACAAAGCGGCAACACATCACAGCTGGGCCACCCACCACACGACACTTCTCAAAACTTCTCAAGAGAATTTGTCAATGAGAGGCCGAGCTGAAACTGTGGTTCGGAACCAAGCCGGATCTTCCACACCGAGCTTGGTTCAAAGATCGCTTGGCGGTTGGGCGATGTGGAGGAGATATGTTTTGGGCATCAAAGTATCGACTGGGACATTGATCTCCAGATTCAATCCATGGTTCCCGTGGATCCCGGTGAATCTTAGAATAACTGCCGACGTCTTTAGAAGCAATCAGGCGCGAGGCTTCAGCTCAGAGTGTACGCAGAATTATTTTGAGTTGTAAAGAAGAGGTAACGACCAGCCAGAAGACCTTCAAGTTCAGGTAGAGTTGTCATGTTCCAACATCAGCCTCCAATCCTACGTTTTGGAACAGACGCCAGGAACCCAAAGAGGAAATGCTTGCAGTCAGTGAGAAATTTCTCATCACCTCTTGGAGAAGTTTCGATGAGTTGGGATGAAACAAAAAGAAAGAAAAACAACTGAGCTCAACACGAAGAAGAGGGGTTCAGGGGCAAGAGGAGAGGGAGACTCTATTGCCTCACAGCCTCATGAGAACGGAGACAATTCTCAAGAAAGCAACGTCTATAAAGTAGCCATCGTCAACCAGCTTGAGAAACACTTTTTCATCATCATCATCATCATCACCATCATCACCATCACAGCAACACAGTCCAGGAGACACATAACAGCCAGCCTTACCTCTTCTTCCCTTTTTGAGCTTCTTCCACTCCTGCTGGCAGGTCTCTTTCTCTCATCGCATACCCTACCAATTTCCACACACGCACCATAAATCATCAGCTTTTTCCCACCACCGCCAAAAAAAGAAAAAAGAAAAAATGTCCACCCTCCAAACTCTCCTCCTCACCCTCCTCGCCTTCCACCCGACCCTCATCTCAGCCCACGGCGCCATCGTAGCCGCAACAGGCAACGCAGGCGGCACCGGCATGGCCCTGGGCATCGACACCTCCACCCCCCGCGACGGAACCCGCCGTCGTCCCTTCCAGCAGGACAGCACCCGCTTTCGCGGCTCAGCGGCCGAAACCTTTGGAGAAACCCTCGGAGGCGGGGATAACCAGCTCGAGGCAGGCACGCAGGCAATCATGGCGGAGACGGGCGACCAGCTGCCGCAGATCACTCCGGGGGGAGAAGTCCAAATGACGCTTCATCAGGTCAATGCCGACGGCGGCGGACCGTACGAGTGCATGATTAATGCCGACGGGACTGGACGGAATTGGCAGGCCGTGAGTGTGGGTACCAACGTGCCTGGGCGGAGGTCTAGGAATAGGGTAAGTCTAACATGACCTAACCTGTCAAATAACCAGGGATTTTTTGAGTATGCCATATGCTGATCGGATGTGATACCTACTCATAGGAAGGAGAATCAACCGATTTTCCTCTGACTGCTGAGATCCCGGCTGGCCAGGCTTGCACTGGGACGGTGGCAGGGCAGGATAATGTCTGTTTGGTCAGATGCCAGAACAGTGCGCGGGCGGGGCCTTTTGGAGGGGTGGTGCCTGTGCAGATGGTTGGTGCTGGAGGGGCTGGAGAAGCTGGAGAAGCTGGGAATGCTGCTGGAAATGCTACTACTGCCGCTACTGGTAGTACTGGCCGTAATTCCAGGGTTGCGGCCAGACGGCTGTTGGGACAGAGTGTGAAGTTCGCTGGACAGAGGCGCGCCGTCAGGAAGGACGCTGTTGATATTGCTCTGGATTTGAAGGATGCGGATGTGTTGGCTGAGTTTCTGGAGGATGAGGTGAGCAGGCATTGATGAGATGATTGGATTCTTTGGGTGAGAGAGAAAAGGGGAGAAGGGGGCGACTTTAGGGTGGATCCTGACACTGGTGTTATCTCTGGCTGTTGGGTTTCACATGTCCTTGTATTTCTAGCTTTGTTGTTTCCTGATGGACCCACCGTATATACATGCAGGCTGTGTAGGATACTTACACTCATTATTTGGTCAATATAAATATTTCTGCTCGGTAGCTCATCGTCGGTTTTTGGTGCAATCAAAATTGAGAAGAAGAATGAGGGAGCGGGATCCCATGTGTGATAGGTTGACCAAAAGTATCGTGCTTGGCTCTTGAACGTTTGGTTGTGGCGTGGATGACAAGATAATTTTAAACTTTGGCTTTATCTTTTCCTTTTCTGCCGAGTGCGCAACCCTAGAAACCATTTAAGTTTTCATAAACCCCTCCAAAATAAATGGGTGATATACTGAAATTTTGGACTGACTGCACCACTGCAATTTGGCGAGTTCAAGATGGTTCTCTACTTCGAACCCTACGCAGACGACGAGAGCGACAAGTGTTATTACACCAATTTCGTTACCACCAACCTCCCAGACAGGGTCCCCTTCAACCAGCGACTTGGGAATTGGCTGCTGGAACAGGAACAAATTCAAACGGATCGACTTTACTGGGGGGGCATACCAGATGAGTTTGTCAACCCAGATCCTGATCATGTTTCTGGAATTCGACAAGAGCACTTGCCGCTGCACCGTCAGTCAGTTTTGAGACCCAACGACATTATCTTGTACCGAGAACGCAAACTCGATGCCCCTATCGGTAGGCTCTCCCTAACATGCAGGGGCTGCCTTGCGGACACGATGATCGCTTCCTATGGTTTTATCATGACAATAGCCCTCATGGCGATTCCGACCTGTAGCGTCTTCCGCAAACCAGAAATCCACAACAGCCTGCTAGCCTTTTTTCTGGTCTATAACTTCTACTGCTTTTCCTGTGGATACTTGCTGTTTCTCTGTTGGTCTGTATTTGGTCGTCTGTGTACTGGAATTCACGAGCTGCAGTCCCTTCTCAGTCCGGATCGATTCGATTACTGTTATCGCCTGTTACGCTCCATGGACCTTTTCAGTGTCGTGGTACAGTGTGTTTTCCGATATACTCCTGGGGGTTGGGTAGAAGCTCTGCAAATGGGGCGCGTGGTTCTGCGCTTGGAAAAGCAACCAGACATGTTTACTTCTCCGTGGCTGCAGGTTTTGAACAACGCCTGCTTGGTCTGGAACGACTGGCAGACATGGAAGGCGGTTGATAAAGCATTTTATGAGCTGGAGGGCAGCAAGGAAAAGCGTCTTGCTCCGCTTGAGCTTTCCATCTCTGAGCTTGAGAAGCAGCGCGCTGGGAGCAAGGACGAGTGTCGCTATATCGTGTTGTAGATGCGGTTGACAGACATCCCCACTTACTCACAAGGTGTCTATCTATATATGATCAATGGAGGATGAGTGATATTATTCCTTTTCTGTTTTCAACCTTGAAAACACCAGGAAACAGACCACCTATGTAAGTCAAGTAGTTACCCGTCACTATCACTCTTATCACGCACTTGCCCCTGCTTCTTCCCGCTTTGCACTTGCACATCCGCGCCTCAAGCGCCCCTACTGCCGTTGATGAACCGAAAGCCGGGAGGCGCCCAGTGTTTAGCATATCCCGGAATTTCCGCCCACTATCCCATTCTCCTCCTCTTCTTTTCTTCAAGGCCAACCAGAAACAGCTGTAATACCATCAGGTTTCTTAGCATGCCTTTGAATCTCCCAAAATTTCGTTCAAGTTCCTGGATACGCCTTCAGGTCTCCCGGCATGTCTTCCTAAAAGACATACTCTGCTTCGTATCTGTTTTTAATCATGCTCTCTTACATGGTCGGGATCCACTTTTACCCCTGACCCCTGAACCCACTTTTGTGATTGTTTGTTTACTCACGTGCCTTGGGTAGGAATCCGAGCTGACGCTTCGGGGTCGGTATTTGTTGTAGGGATGGCAACATTCGGGCGGTGAAATACTCGAACCACTGGTGTTCTCAAACAGCTTCGATCGGCGATCACTCTCTAGCAAAACCGACCAAGAAAGTACAGTCGCTATTCAGACTTGATACTCGGTCCAAGTCACCAACCCAAAAACCAGTGGCGCCGCCCCCTTTTTACCTTGTTGCCCGAAAGATATCAATGAAGGCAAAAATCAGTTAATCAGGTTCAACGACTGTAGGCATACGGTTGGCTGACCGATAAAATGGTACAAAAAGGTTATGAGGAGCAGACGAGAGCGAGTATTGGCGCTTGTCAAAGAACGAAAGGGGGACACAGCAGCGTGCGTGAGCCGGGAAATTAAATATTGCGTCTACCTGACACCTCGGGTTCAAACTCAGCCGGGAACACCTCCCGGCGGAATCTCAAGCCCGGGATTGCGAACGCCATCAGCGTCGTCTTGCCCGCTCGCACCACCACCACCACCACCGCTCCCGCTCCCGCAAACATTCCACCACGTCACAGCAGTATTATCCAAACTCGACGTCACTTCGTGGAAATCCGCCCGTTTATTCCCGTCCAAGTCGGCATAGTAACTGCACGTTCCCGCGTGATTACCTTTGTACGCCTTTCCGGCATTGAACCACTCGAAGCGGGACCCGCTCACGTCTCGTCGTCCTCGATTGTACCAGACCGTACCGTCGCCGGTGAACTTGTCAATGTGGATCATGTCGGCTCTTCCGTCGCCGTTGACGTCGTGGAAGCCCAAGTTGGCGCGATCTTTGTCTTCGGCTTTCTTGAACTGGTCGATCCACTCCCAGGAGTCGTCGGTGTTGTGGATGTATCCTTTCGTTCGGCCGTCTTTCTCGAGGCAGAGGTAGTCGGCTCTTCGGTTGCCTGAGACGTCGGCGAAGCGGACGGCGAGGTCGTGGAATCCTAGGCCCGTCTTTTGGTCGCAGCTTACTTGCGGTGCTGGGTTGGGGAGGTAAGTCCAGGAGAACTGTCCGGTCGATTGGGAGTATCGGTTGAGCCAGACTGACATGCGGTAGTTGTTTTCCGGGTCGGTCCATACTATGTCGCATTTGCCGTCGCCGTCGTAGTCTAGCAGATGGAGGTCTCGGCGATGCAAGGGGCGAGCGATGGACTGGGTGGTTGGATCCCAAATTGTGGTGGAGGCGTCCCAGAACGACTCGGTCGAGGACACAGAAAGGAGACCCTTGTTGGGGTAGAGCACCATGCGGCCGTTGTTGTAGGTCCAGACGTAGTCGGATCTGCCGTTGGCCCAGCCTTTCATGTTGCAGTACTTGTTGCCGTCGGCTTTGATCTTGGTGGCGCCCGAGCCGGTGTTCTTAAAGACCTTGACGGCAAATTGGTGTTTACCATTGGGGAGTGTGGTGTGGTCAAGAAAGACATAATCAAGGCGGCGCTGCAGGCCGATGTCTAAGGCGTCGCTGAAGATTCGGGCGAAGTGGATGCGGTCACGGATTCCGGGAATGTTCATGCTTCCGTGGCTGGGGTTGGTAGTTGCTGCTCGCCACTCGATGTTGAGGCCGTCGCCTAGATCTCCTCGCTGACAGCTGCGGGAGTTGGTGTATGTGTGAACCTCTCCGCTGTCACCTACCCAGAGCCAGTCGTCTCGGCCGTCCCCGTTGACGTCTTCGAAACGGACACCTCGGAGGTCGCCCATTCCTTTACCGGTGAAGCGCTTTCCGAGGGCTTGCCAGTATGCAGGAGCGTCACCCCAGCCACCGTTACGCCAGCAGTTGATGTCGCCGCTGCTTTCAAGGAGGCAGTAGTCTGCGCGCCCATCTCCATCTACGTCGCCCCATCTGACGCGAGACTGGTCGTATCCAGGAGTAGCAGTTCTGATATTGCCGACGGGTCTGAAGGTTGGGGGATTTGAGGTTGTGCCATCGCCATTGTTGATCGCGGCGTTTGCACTGCCGTCCGAGTTGACACATACGAAGTCGTCCAGACCATCTGCGTTGAGGTCTACAAAGCAGATTCCAGCGGGTACGCAGTGCAGGCCTGTGTTGAGGTTATTGGGCAGCTTGACAAACGTGTTGGTGGTCGCTCCCGTGTTTCTCCAAGTTCCGTATCGAGAGTCAGTGGTCGAGATGTCGAACCAACCAACAATGTCGTCTCTATCTTTGGTGAACAGCCTGGCAAAGAACCACTGTTTTCGGTCCCAGTTGCTTTCGATGGTGGTTACAGTCCCCATGGACTGACTTGAATGGGTATAAGTGCCGTCATCAGCGCCACTTCCCTTTTGGGTTTCCCCAGCAAACACGCCCTCTCCGTAGACCTTGTCACAGGTTCCGTCACGGTCTCCAAAGACCCCGGCAGCTACCGGGTCCGCCGGCTTTAGCAAGCCTCCTGCTTCGGCCTCCCTGATAGCTTTCCAGAAGATGGCCGCCATCCGCTTATGTCCGCTGTTGTTGGGGTGGATGGTGTCGGTGGGATCGTAATCCGCGTTGACTCGGATCCAATCTTGGCCGTTGGGTCTCATATCTGCCAGCACAACCGCTTTGTTCAGTCCCCGAAACCTGGTTACTTCGGCGCGGATTTGGTCGTTGATGCTTGCGCGTTTCACTTCGGCCGGTTCTTTGAGGGGGATAAGGGTTGAAACGATAATAGTGGCCTTGTCAAACCCAGGCTGGGCGAAGAGCGAGTCTACCAGTGATCTCAACCGCAAGCCGAACGTGGACACTTGGGTGTCGCCGCTGTCAGGGGCGCGCATGTCGTTGGTGCCGGCGTGGATGAGGACCACATTTGGTTTGTACTTGTATGAGTTTGAGGCAAGGCCTTTGACTTGATCGACTGTATAACCCGAGGAGGCTTCGAAATCCTGCATGTTCTGGTTAGTTGGAGGCTCCTGTGCAGGAGGTAAGGGGATCGTGGAAGGTAGGTACATTATCGATCATGGTGCCATTCTTCTGGCTTCCCACCATGTTAACCTCCCAGCCCTCATATCGAAGTTGGTCTCTGAGAAGTTTTCGGAACCTGCCATGACGAGAATCAGTCAAAACTTTTCTCGTCCTGCTTCTGTGGGGAAATGGAACTCACCCATTGCCATCCGACGAGCCAAACCCCCTAACAATCGAAGCGCCAAGAGGAAGAATTCTCAACTCGAAGGGCTTTGCCCTTTTCACGAGATCACCATTCCATCTCCCAACCAAAGCTTCGGACTCATTCCAGACGGGAGCAGCCTCTGACACGCGCGCCACCACACCCAAAAGCCACAAGACGTTACTGAGCTTCATTTAAATATTGCTCTGTTCGTCTGTACTGGTATCCAAAAGTAAGTGTGCCTTCCAACCCTACCGTCTTTATATCCCCGACCCATGGTCCAGACTCGCCCTCAATCCCACCTCCAACAGCGTCAACACCACCACCACCCTTGCTACCCGCCGCTTCCATACCTCCAATGGCAATCTCCCGTCACGAACCAACAACTATGTACTAACCTAGATTGCCGTCTTTCGATCCTACACAAAGTTTTAAAAATCCAGAGGTGGTCTACACTAGAACAACATACGGCCTCAAATGCAGGCCACACATCAGGCCATGCAGCCTTTCTCGTATTTTTTGCACTGGTGACGTGAAATATTGCGATCACCACGCGCTCTGCAGACTTGCAGTCGATTGGGGGCCCCCAAACAGCTCACACCACGGTTAACGAAGCGCCTCAAATATCCCAAATGAGAACAAGTGTTGGGGATGTGGTGTAACCTCGTGCGGATGCGGGGTACGTATGAGGCAACACGACCACCACGATCACCGAGGGGGTCACTCAGAAGAATGCGGCAATGAAATGCTCTTTTTTCTTTTCTTTTCTTTTTTCTTAATCACAACCCAAATCTGACCCGAACTGTTACACATCTGGGTTAATCTTGACGCCGATCTTTGAATCGCGAATCTGTCCCAAAAGAGGTAATCACGCCGAGGTTAGTTTGTGTTTTGTTTGTTTATTCTTTTTTTTTTTTTTTTTAATTTTTTTTTTTTTTTAAAAAAAAAAATGACGGGTGACTTCGAATTCTGGATCTGCTTAGTGCTCCCGTAAATTGGTAGATACCTATATATCTAAAACCCTTGGGGAAATGAGCAAGGGGCATTTTATCTTTGTTCGAAAAAGGACAAGGACGATTTTATTGGCTCTAAAGCTTATCGAGGGAGAAGCTTTTGTTTTGGGTGGCATTCTTGGGTCTTGGGTCGCATTCTTACTTGGCTCTTTTTTTTGGGCTAAGCAGACACGAGAACGAGTGGGTTTTTGTTGGTTGTTGTCGCATTTTTACAGGCTCACCGCCGCAGAACAGGAACAGGATGTGTTCCTTCACAGTCGCGAAGTAATAGTGTAGGTTTGAAATCCTTGGATGTATTCACGCACACACACACACACACACTCTCTCTCTCTCTCTCTCAATGATGGGAGGTGGAAAATATATGTTTGTTTGGAATGGAGGCGTGGTGGTTTTATTACACATTTACTTGCCCCTGACTTGGTTATCTACTTGATAATCTCAACGTGCGGGTAATGATAACATGTAACACTGTACAAAAAATAAGCTTGTCAATAGCTTGTTCAAAACAGCTGCTCGGGGTCGATTATCTGGGAAGAGACTATTAAACATAGGTACCCAAGGATATGATTCAGGGGCTGGGAAAAGAGAGGGCGTCGATTGGTGGAATCCGACTTGTTCTGAATACTTGCAAGTATTTTTTTATTTATTTTTTATTTTTGGCTTTATACCTTCTGATGAGTTAGAGTCTTGATAATCTTGTATCAACTGATATTTCAATTTGTTGGAAAGACTAGGTTACAGCTAACCTAGGTGTGGGGGAAAAAATTAATTAGAGAGTAAGGGATTTACTTATAAAAAGCAAATATTAAAGAAAATTGAGTGACCGGCATACACATAAAATCCAGAAAATCTGCCGCTCCCTTCTCGGCAGATGTGTGAAGCATTTTTATCACAACTACTTTGCCGTCAAGTAACTCAAGCTCATCTGTCCTCTCGCCGGCCCTCCAGGCCGCCTCTGAGCCATGCTTGAAGCGCTGACCCGCTCCATTCTTTTAATCTTCTCCGCGAGGCTAAGCGACATGCCATCCGTGGTAAATAGCACCTTGACAACCGTCTTGCTCCCCTGCTCCCTCAAAATGTCAACAAGTTCCTCCAGATACGACACGGTCTCTCTTCTGCTCTCGAGCGTCTGAATGCCATCGATGACGCACACGAGACTGGGTGGGGCATAGCTCAGAAGCTGCTTGATGGTTTCAAGCGCCGACTTGATGCTCTCTGCAGTTCCGTCGAGTTTTGCGAAGCGGTCTTTGTCAAAGTTCAGTTCGGTTTCGAAGACTGGAGGTAAAGTGTTTACGAGCTGACTGATGACGGAGTAGAGAAGGGCGACGAGGCCCGCTTGCTTTTGTGAGAGCGACGACGCCCTGGTGGTTGCGTATCGAGGCTTATCGAAGAATGACACGCAGGGAATTCCGGCTTCGGATGTGACGAGAGAGACTCGAAGTGCGGTTGGAGAGAGGTCGGCAGGGAATATGGCGCCTTCGACCCAGAGGAAGTCGGTTTTGTCTTGTCGGAGCCACCGCTGGAGCATGCTGAGAAGTTCTTGAGGGATTGATGCGCCGGCAGGAGTATTCAAAGACCTGTGAGCTTCGGCTCTGCCATCCTTTGTGAAACTGGTGAGCGACTGGGCGTGCTGCTCGATCTCGAAGCGGGCATAGTGCCGGGATTTTGATGGCATGTTTGGATCTCGTGTGGTTTCTGTGTGTGTAAGTCTCTGGATCTGCGATATAATACTGGGAGATAAACTTGCCTGGTCCTGATACAGATGGTTCGTCTTCATGGTAAAGTGAACTTGTCTCTGGCGCGTTGCTATCACTGCTAAGTAGTTGAAGTCTTGGTGTAGGTTGCAATTGCCTGTCACGTGTAGGTAGCTCAACAAACCCGGCTCGTCTGATTTGCGTGATTATGATGACGTCTGTGTGCTTGATAAGTTTCATTGTGGTAAAATGCACGAATATTCGGTCAGGCGGTTGCACATACCGTGGTCGTGCTGTTCTTCGGACGAGATGAGCGTTCTGGCAGCATTAAGTCCAACCTCACCGCTCAACAAATTAGCGGACAATGAGAAGTTCCGGCTGCGTTCTGGTGCTGCCAATTGACGATTCTGATCTGCACCTCCCCTACGGACATCTCTGTGCATGGTCTGATCTGCAATCTCATAGACCTTCTTGTTGGTGTCTTCGGCAATGGCTTGGGTTACCACCCTGTCCAGATGCTCTGCCAGGCGTTTGACCTCTTCAACGAGCTCTTTGACATTTTCGTCATAGAACTTGACATTGAATGTCGTCTTGAACCGAGACAAGGAGGACGAGTGCCACTCCATGGCATGACAAAGAAATTTGAACACGGGGATGTAGGCACGACTTATCGCCAACCTGACTTCTCGAGTGTCGAGAGGAGTTTTTGTCCGCTCTGCAAACATCGACATGACCTTTCCAGTCTTTTGAATGAAGGAAAAGTAAGCACCGATCTCTTGAATTGCTCGAGTGAACCCTTCTGCAACCGTACGATGATTTTCACAGCACTAAGTTGACATATTAGCACAAATCACAAGGACCAGACATGATGGAAGGATGCAACTTGCAGTCAGGACTGTCGAGATTACTCCAGCGAGTAACCCGGTATAAATGTTCCCGCTGGGAAAGAAACTGAAGAGCGTTTTATGTTGGCCAAGTTTCTCGCCAAATGCCACCAAATTGGCCTTGGCCTTTCCCCAACGTGTTTCTTTGCTCTGCTCCCACTTCATTTGCAGTTGATTGATGATTACCGTGAGTGTATCAAGGGAAGGTGGCATGGACTCAACGTCGTCGCCGATTGAAACCTTGAGTTTTCTGAATACACTTGACTTCCTGAAGTCCTTCCATACCAATGTCAGTTCTCGACATTGTCGAAGGAGCTCCAGGTCTTCGTTGCTATTGACTTTTGAGCAATTGTTTTCCTCATTCCCATTTTCGGTCGTTCAAGTACTTACGTTTCAAATCCCCCATTCTCTATTACTGCCGACGCCCACCATCTTTTCCAACGTAAAAGATCACTCTCTGCCTTTTCCTTTTCTTCAGTTTGCCTTTTAGCATGCTGAACGAGGGCCCGCCCAGTGTCACCGTAGCGATCTTGGACCTCGATAGCCCGACTGAATGATTGTAAAGTTTGAGAGAGCACGTCACTTGTCTGCTGGTCGGCCATTACTGACATGCCATGCCGGATGGGGAACAACAGGGAAGGCACAGAGAAGGTACGGAGATGGTACGGAGAGGGATTAAGTTTACCGCCTGCATGTTTAAAACCAGGCAGCAAGCGAAGGACGGCTATTCACAACTCTCTACCAATCGGACGCCATTCTTACCCTCCTCTTGGGTGTTAACCGCTGGTCGCGCTGCGCCGCCGTTGTGCATACTTACCGGAGCCGCGCCGCCAAGATTGCCAGACGGGGGCTCTGTCACACAATCCCACCCTCATTATATAAATACTGATTACTGGCAGCCTTGAACGCAGTCAAAATTGGCACATCAGCACCGGTGCTCTACCAATATGAGTGCCACTCCCGCAAATCCCATGGTCGACGAGGCCAAAATACTCCAAGAGAGCAGGTTGGAAGCAGTTGAAATGGCGCAAAGCGGCTCGGAAATGGAAGGAAGCGGATCCAGCGTGAATGGAAGCTGTTCAGAAGTCGAACAAGAGGCCCCAAAACTTGAGGAGCTCCGCGTGGCCTTGCACTCGAATGTTCCACCCCTTCCCGGCTTGCCCAATTACGATGCCGAATATGAGCAAACTACAGCACCGCATTCAATTGTGTTCAAGGTCTTTAAGCCAAGGCCTGGACCACCACCCCCAGAGAGGCTCAACAATATGAGGAGGCCCGAAATCCAAAAGCAAGATGTCAGCTATCACGTCACATATCTTGATAAAGGCGGTGAACCTCTCCACAGCCAGCCTTCTGATGAGATTTTCGATCTCGAGGAGGCCAGAAAGGAAGCACTAAGGACAGCATTGGGGCTTGAAGTCGAAGTTTTCAAAGTAACAACGGTCGTCCTCACCTCTATTCCTCACGACCGTTATCCGGGCTACAAACGTGAATGGCCAGCCAACAGAATCTTGGGTGATCCAGACCTCTCGTTGTCTCTCGCCAGAATCAGCCTCAAGATCTTCTCTCAGCCCATAATTCACGCGCTGAGAGAGCTTGTTTCCTACTACCCGGGGCTCAACCTTCATGGAGGGACTGTTGAATGCCACGCTCCGTATTGTCCACTTGTTCATCATCTGGATGGCCTTCAGAAACACAACGCCGCATCGCAACAACCCTTGACAGACGAAGCCAGTACTGCCAAGAGGCATATCGGTCTACTGCTGGATTTTATCGGTTCAATATATGGAAGTCGCATCAACGAAGAGGCCGAGCGACACAGACGTGGATTTTGCACATACTCTCTGGTCTGGATTGCCTTAAAGCCTGGGACGACCGTCTATGTCCGCTCGTGGAATGGCAAGCTTTCTGCACACGTCGTCAGATCAGTCGAGGTCGACAGAGGGATTATAGACCCAACTCCTGACGGAGAGGCGAGAATCAAAGTCTATCTCTGGCACTTGAACTTTGACGGCCGGAGGGTTAGACGTCAAGGAACTGTTGAATTTCTTGATTATTTTGATGGCGAGGCTGAAATGAAGAGCCTCAACATCTTCCCAGCCAGCTTCCTGGACAGTGACGACGGCCATGCGACTCGACATGGCCTTATCCAACAAGGTAAAAAGTGGCTCAAACTCCTTGGAGGGGGAATGGTTGACTATAAAGGCAGCTTCTTGACTGGAAGGAAGAGGGAGGTAAGCCTATACAACCCCGAAGATCGTCAGGCTCTAGAAGAGAATGCTCACACCTAGTCCAGTTCACCGGGCGTGCAGTAGTGGACTGCACAGCATACTGGGAGAACTCCAGACCACAAGACAGACCGATTCGGGACGACAACTTCATGGAATATGGACCCAATTCTCCCTTTAACCCCAGCAGAAATGGACCTCGTCCTCCCGGCTACCCCCCTCCTCCCTTTCCTCCTCCCTTTCCTCCCCCTTTTCCTCCTGTGCTGCCGGTCCAATTAATGAGATCTGAGCACGGAGAAGGCCAGGACTGGGGTGATAAGATGTGGAAAGAGTACGACAATATCGACTACCAAAACCTTGACATTCCTCGAGCTGGGAATAAGCAACTCAACGAAGATGTTGACCTCGTCTATCTGATCTGCAGTCACATTCTTGGCGCCTTTGTTCTCAAAACTCGAACTTGGGGTACGTAGCAAACTTGTATCATTTTTTTTTCCTGCTCAGAATTGGGATCTCTAACCGAGCTTGCTCTCAACAGAACAAGTCCATGTAGCCAACTGTTCCGAAGCTTGCACGAACACTAGAGCAATCGAGAATCTGGTCATGACTCCTCAGCGGAAAGACATGATCAAAGCTCTGATTCACAAACACAGGACCAGCGACTCCAAGGACGCGCTCCCGAAGATTTGGGGTGCTGACTTTATCCAAAACAAGGGCGAGGGTCAAATCTTTTTGCTTCACGGTGGCCCCGGTGTGGGCAAGACATATGTGAGTAGAGGCAATATCTGCATTTTCCCCGAATGAATCCCCCGGGTGTACCCGTAAACTGACTCGCTTCTCTACTTAGACAGCTGGTAAGTGTTGTTAAAAACCACTGCATGGCGCTTACTAGCCAACACTTATCTTAGAATGCATCGCCGAGTATACTGGTCGGCCGCTTCTGTCCCTGACTGTCAGCGATGTTGGGACAGAAGAAACGCGAATGGAGAGACAGCTACTTCACTGGTTCACGTTGGCCGAGAAATGGGGCGCCGTCATGTTGATCGACGAAGCAGATATTTATCTCGAGAAGAGAAGCCCTGGGGATATTAAGAGAAATGGACTGGTCTCAGGTATTACCACCAACCCTAGATTCTTCTTGCGACCCGTCAACATCATCAACTAACCACAAACCTTGAAATTCTTTCAGTTTTTCTTCGATGGGTGGAATACTACAAGGGCGTGCTCTTCCTGACGAGCAACCGCGTCGGCCAGTTTGATGATGCCTTCACCTCGCGCATCCACGTCATCATCCACTACCCGCCTCTCAACAAGGAGTATCGCAGGCAGATCTGGGAAGGCTTCTTTGCAAAGCTTAAAAAGGAGCGTCCAGACATCAAGGTGTCAAGGAGGGCTAGGGAGTTTGTGCTGAAGAGCAACGAGATGACTTCTCTGAACTGGAACGGACGTGAGATTCGCAACGGTGAGTGCCCAATATTGTCTCTTAATTTCGCAGCACCTCTAATGTGTGGGCCTCAGCTTTCCAAACTGCCGTGACGTTGGCTCAATACCAGTTCTTCATGAGAGAGGAGAAGGAAGAAGACGACGTTGTTGAGCTGGAAAAGGAGCATTTCGAGGAGGTTTGCGGGATGACGAACGACTTCAAGGAGTATCTGAACAGAGTGGGCGGGAATAGTGATGAGGAAATGAGGGCGATGCAGGCGAGAGAGCGGAACGAGGTTGACGATGAGTGATGAGTGTTGTATTTTCTGCATGTTGTGTCGTTATGATATTAAAGATGGGAATGAGATTGATCGAATTGATCCTAAAATGTGATTTATACCATCATGATCACCATTGCCGCAAATCGAAAATAGAAAGGTAAAGAAGAAAAAGGCACACGAGAAGCACAGCTGTGTAAGATGCTGCAAGAAGGCCGATCAATTTGACCAAGTGCAAAGTAAAAAAGAAAACCTCCAAAAAAAAGAGAACCTTGGATGCGACCGGATTTGAACCGGCATTTTTCCCCTTCTCCTCTCAAGAGCTCGTCCTTGCGGCGAACAACTGCAGCCGTGTAACAGAAGTCGCAGGCAGCTTCGGTATTTCCCTTCCCACACAATCTCCCCGGGGTGTACTAAGTACAGAAGGGTGGGTATGTCGGGAAACCACCCGTTCTTCCCATCCAGCGAGCTGGCGACAAAGGAGAAACGAAACCGGAGAGCAGGCGCAGTGCTCAGGAATCGAACCCTCAGTCCCCCGCTGGGGGGTTGACGCCCGGGTGTAACTCTATTTTGGAGAGAAGAGGAATGTCTTTACCAATTAGACTACACACCCTTTGTGGGTTGGTTCTTTGTATTTGTTGGAAGTAGGTATTGGTTATTGGGCTATATAATGATGTAAGGGATGTGTGGGGGGGGGGGGGGGGATTTAAGGTTTGAGGGTGTGGGTCCGCCGAGGACGGCAAGGTTGGGAATGGTGAAGGAGGCGGGGGGATTGTGGGAGAAGAGTTTCTGTGGGTAGAGAGATGGTGATTGAGGATTTGGTTTTGCCAGAAGTGGCGCGTGTTGATGAGGGACTCGATTCCATTGACATGAAGGAAGGCATCTTGCATCCATCTCGAAGCTCCCACTTCCGCGTTTGTTTACTTTTCGTGATTTACCCAACTCTACTTTTTTGGACTTAATTTTCGCTTCAGCACTGCCATCAAACAACGTCATCTGCATCATCGTGCACTCAAGAACCTGCACTTGGTGGTGATAAATCTGGTGTTCTTGTGACCTGGAAGGTGCATTTCTTCCACCATTCGACGACGCCCATGGTGGAAAAACATTCCCGTGCACATCCTCAGTAGGTTTCCCATGCACAGCATCACCACACACAGCCAGAAGCATTCATATTTCTTTATTACACGTCCATCAAGTCAATCAGCCGCTAATACTCGTTCTTGCACTTGCTTGGACGAACCCGGGGAAAGTAAACAAAAACATCATGATGGCTTCTCCCCTCACTCTACACCCTCAAATACCGTGACGAATCTTCCCCACTATAAGTTCACTAATCCTACTCTAAACTCTTTCTTCCTATAGAAAAAACAAGCACAGGCCATTATTCTAGCTAGTAAAGAAAACTTCTACATCCAAGGAGTCAACAGAGAGAGAGAGCAGATTAGACATGACCCGTACTAAGATAATCGGCATCAAAGGGAGACAGAAGAGCTCATCCAGATCCACCAATGGACATTTGCCAACAAAATAATGCTTTTTTTTTTTTTTTTTTTTACCAAAAAAACAAACATATTTATATATATAAAAAAAAAATATATATAAAAAAAAATCAAAAAAAAAAAAAAATTCCGCGCTCTGCTATGAAAATCATATTTTATCACGAGTCAAAAAAAAAATCAAAAAAAATCCCAACACACATAAAAGTCCCGTTCTATTCCACTAGTCATCCCACCCACCGTCGTCCATTCATAACTTTCAATATTCACTATTCTCCAGTGCCCATCTATCCATCTATCCACCCATCCAAGCTATGCATGCCCCTTTAAATCTTATACACCAAATCACCATCGGTATACCTATTTTTTCCAACGTTAGTTTCTCTCTACTCTCTCTCTCTCGTAATCACAAACCGAAGGGGAAAAAAAAAAAAAAAGAAATACTCACATAATCTGATTCATCCCATCCATCACCCTCAAAGCCTTCACAGCCTCTGCCCTCTCAAACTTCTCCCTTGCGCCAACCTTTTTATTCACCCCCTCAATCAACTCATCAACCCTAGCCGAATCATCCTCAAACAGAGGCGTATTCAACAGCTGGCCCAGAGCTCTCCGGAAAACTTCCACTCTCTGCCCGCTGATCTCGCCATCGTCCTCATCCTCCCCTTCTCCATCTCCCTCTTCCGCCTCATCGGCAACACTCAGATTCGCCGTACCGGAAGCAAGCGAATCAAGTCTAGAAGCAGGAATGCTCGAAGGCAAAGCAGTCTGTTGAGATGACCGTTGTGTAGACCTCGTAGCGCGTGGAGTGGCATTGTATACGTCGTCTTCCTCCATCGCATCTTGTTGGGTTTCCTCCTCCGCCTCCTCCTCTTCCTCCTGCTCCTCGACTTGTTCTTGAGGAGAGCTTCGTCTGTTTCTCCTACTGCTGGTGCCGTTCGTAGAAGCAGCCGCCGAAGCGCGCTGCGAAGTCCTGGTAGACCTGCCCGCAGTAGACCGCCTAGCGGTTGTGCTTCTCTGTGTGGCATCGCCGTCGTCGTCAGAGTCAGAATCTGAGCTGTCGGAACCCTCACCCTCCAAAGGCCTGGCAGTCTTCCTCCTCTTCTTCCTGCTCTCGTCCTCGACTACTTCCTTGAACAGAGCAAACCTCAAAATAGACTCAGCGGCGGCCGCGTCCCTCTCCTCAACCCGGTTAGACAGTCTAGACTTTGCGTGCGCCGTAGCAAGACGGATCAGCGTCTCAAGTGTACGAACAGTCATGGGCGAAGTCTTGCGCTGGTTGCTCTCCATGTCATCGTTTCTCAGCCCTACATAGATCTCCGCAATGCGATCCGAAGCCTCCTGCGTCAAGACGGGCTTGATTCTCGTCTTGGCGTACTGGATATACTTCTTCATGAAGGGGATGCTGAGAATCTCGTGCTTCTTGTTCGCTCCCCGACCCGTCGCTTTGATGCCTACATGAAGCATGGCATCATACTTCTCGTAGACGTCAGTGGGTTTCTGAGAATCGGCTTGCTGGTTCAGCGCAACATTGAGTGCTTGTCCCGCGTTCTCACGAACTGGCGCGCCCTCCTCCGTTCCTGGTTGACGGTACCGATGCATGCGCAAAACGTGCTCTGAAACTTGGCGGTCTCTGGTGTCCTCGATATCGTCTGTAACGATAAACAACAAATCGAAACGCGAGAGCAAAGAATCAGGCAGCGCAATGTTCTTATGCGGATCCTTGTGGGTGTCGTACTGTCCAAAGATGGGATTGGCAGCCGCAATAACACTGCAGCGAGCGTTGAGCGAAGTGTGAATACCGGCCTTGGCGATGGTGACTGTCTGCTGTTCCATGACTTCGTGAATAGCCACGCGATCGATATCCGACATCTTGTCGAACTCGTCAATGCAGACCACACCACGATCGGCCATAACCATTGCGCCCGCTTCCAGACGCCGCTCTCCAGTCTCTTTATCAGATGTGACGGCAGCGGTCAAACCGACACCGGAGGAACCGCGACCGGTCGTGGCGATAGCGAGAGGAGCAGTGTTGAGAACGAAACGGAGGAGCTGGGACTTGGCAGTCGATGGGTCACCAACCATGAGAATGTTGATGTCACCTCTCAGATGCGTGCCGTTCTCCAAGTTCTTCTCCATACCACCCAGCAGCATCAGAAGAATAGCCTTCTTGATGTAGTCGTGCCCGAAAATGCTGGGCGCCAGCGACTGGGAAAGCAGCTCAAAGACTTTGGACTTCTTGGAGATCTTGTTGATATTTCGGATGTCGGTGTCGGTAATGGTAGCGGTAGCCACGCCGCCGCCGGATTTGGTAGACAACAAAACGATATTGTTCGCCAGCAAAACCGTCTTGAACAGCGCACTGTTGTGATTCGTGTTTCTGTTGCCCAGCGTCCTGTAGACACCGACAAGCTGGATGCGATCGCCAGGTTTTACCCTGTCAACCAGATCGTCGTCGAGAATCACATCAACACCCCGGGGCAGCTGACCGGCAGGCGCCCGCTCGGGCATCTCCTGGATGGAGATGGTCTGGTGATCGCGATAGGTGCAGAAGCCGTACTCGGTAATCAGGGGGTTGCCATCGGCGTCTTCGTGGGGGTAGACGGAGCTGGTTGTGACGCCGTTGGTCATGGTCTGGTCGCGGTACTCCTTAAACTGGAACACATTCTTGTTCTCGTTCCAGTGTACACTCTTGACGATCTTGGGTCTGATCAGGGAACACCTGGTAACGATACCCTCGATCGAGACCATGCTGTTGAGGTGTTGCGACGACAACGTCCTTGGGTTGCAGGAGTTGAGACCGAAGCTGCCCGCCCAGGCGCAGTAGTAGAGCACATCGTCTCCGGTCTGGTCGGGTCTTGCTTGGGGAATGGTCTTGGCGATCTGCTTAAGGGCCTCGTTGAAGGCGAGTGTGAAGTCGAAGGGGTCGTAGAGGAGCCCGTCGGCGATTTCCGAGTTGTGTTCGCGAACATGATCGATATTAACGACAAGTCGGCGCTGGTTCTTTTGGAGCATCAAGATGATGTCTGATCTATAGCCGCGCACATTCTGGTCGTCTGCAGCAGGGAGGTGTTAGAGAAATGTAGATACTAAACATAAAAAAAAAAAAAGGCTTGAAAATTCGTACGAGGATCGAGGAATTCGAGCGCCTGGCGAACGCGATCCTTCGCCGCATCGTCGCGCAACATTAATTGATCCATCCTGTGTTTTGTTGACTCCTCTGGCGTTTGTATGGGGTTGTCGAGGGAAAGAGTGGGAAAGCGGAGAGCTTCAAGCTGGCAATATGGAGTCTTTGTCGATTCCTTCCTGGGATGTGGGGGAGGGGGTGGAATTGGGCAAACATCAATTTCTCGATTAAAACGCGACCACGACGCGCGAGTCGCGTGTTTTCAGCGCGACCCCTGACAGGGGGTTTAATTGAATTTCAAGCGGGGCGTTGCCCAGGCGCTGGCAGTTGCCCGGCAGGTGACAGGCTCTCCTTACCGGATCTCTTATCCATAGATAAGATGTTTGAAGCTACCATTAGTTATCCGTATATTCGCTTTTATTCCCTTTAGATTCTTCAAGATGCCTTTCTTTTTCCCTCTGTTGCCAAAGGAGTGAGTAACCAGGAACAAGGCAAGCCCAGGAAGACAGGTTAGATGTCCTCTCTCGCACCTGTTACACTCTCTCTCCCTCTTGTTTTCTGATCTCTCCCCTCCTCCCCTCTCCTCTCCTTCCCTCGGGTACCACTCCCTCTTCTTGCTGTTCTGCTGCTTCTCGCCCAGCCTGATCGGCCGACACTTCCTGGTCCCTCCCGCCTTTCCCGGGACCACATGAACCGAGCTTATCACACCTTCACGTTTTTTTTGGCTAGCAAAAACCCCAATTCCAAGGAGCCAATCGCATCCATCCCGTGTCGAGAGAACAAGAGAAACGGGTCAGATGTGCGTGACATTGCTCCGATGATGTGCATGCCATGCAGTGTTGGCCACCTTTTCCTCAGGAACTATGTGTTCTGCAGAGTTTCAAACTGGAAACATGGTCATAGTAGCATCCCTCCCGCCGCCGCTGCGCTGTTCTGTTCTGTCTTGCCATCCTTCCTGTCTCTTCCCGTCACTAACCGGGTGCAAGCCATCACGAGAATACGAGAAATATCCCATTCTCGTTCTATTCTCTTCCGCCCACGGCTCCTGGCGGCTCTCCCTGCTCCCATATCGTCAGTTTCCAAAGTAGGGCCGAACCATCTTCCCAATTGGATCTCGGTCTCATGCTGCACGAGGTTGCGCAAGCGCTTTTGTGTCTCTTAACGGCCCTTGCAATCGGATACCTGTCAGATACTGACTCGAGGGATCATCCTTGTTGTCCTGCACGACACGGCCGCGGGCGGCCTCTTGCCTTTTTCTTGTCCACCTACCTGGCCGTCTTACAAACCTCCTGCGGGTGTAATGCTAATCCCTCCTCCCGCCCCCTGGGTTTTGTGAAGTCACCGCATATCGCCCATGCAACCCGCCACCTGATTGGTTACCGACCTGACGGGCAGCCGACCGGGTAGTCCAGAAGTTTCAATAAACTGCCTGAGATCCTATCGGCCTAGTATCCTTGTTATTGCCGCGGCAATGGCAAGCTCTGGGCGTATCAGTTCCAAATGGGCCGTTTTCAGGCCTGCTTCCCCCAAGCTCCGCTCAAGGGTGTGTTGAAGGCGAACAGGTGATCAACGCATTGCAGTTACCATGTATCTGCCGAATGCAGCTTACCCGGTGTAGCCGTGAGGGATGAAAACCGCTCACTCTACTCTCGGAAGGCTTGTGGTGCCAGCACTCATGGTTACTGTTCCTTGCCGGCGCTCGTCAAACGTAAACAAAATCAACATGAGATGTCATTTGTAGGGAAATTCACAACGACCACTCGGTGTCAAATAACGCGAGGACCGAGAGCAATAGCCCCGGTAGCGTACCAATGAAAATTGAGAATCGGAGCAAAACGCAGGATCGTGGCTTCGATTCTTCCGATCCGTCATGACAGGTTGACCCAATATCTGACCCGCGCAGTGAGGTGATTCTCGCCAAGCATGGGATCAATCGAAACTCGGTTGTGCATAAGCCACAACCGCCCACCTAGATAGCACTGTGTGCAAAGGAGAAAGCGCCCCATTGCATGTTAAACGCTTGAGCAGCAGCTGGACTCTTGTTGAAGCTAATATCAGGAATCAAGGAAAACATATTCGTGCTCATGCAGGCAGCGGCCACGCGAGATGTAGTGATTGAGGCGATCATATGATCACGACCGTTGTGATTGGAAGCAGTGCTATAGCAGCTAGGAATATTCTCAACAAGTTCTGAATTGTCACTTACATGAGTAGTATTTCCTGACATGGCACAGAGTGGGCGGTGTGGAGAAGCAGGGAGCAGCTCGGTACCGCTTTTGCTTCCATGTGACGGGCAATTTGAGGGAGGCATCAGATAAGACTTGATGTTGGATGGACGTTATCCAACTCGACTTCGACGGTTGAGACTAGAGGTTGTCGAACTCACTCTAGTGTAGTCTCGGAGCATTTCCGGACAGGCCGAGATTTTTAGACGAGTTCTCGGCTCGGGCACGATTTGAACCCTTGCCGGCGGCCCGTGCGACTTGATATCAAATTGACTCGGTGTAATGATCAAGGCTTTGGCACGAAATGCGACTGCTTTTCGCAGGGCGGGGACAGCTGAACAGGAGGGTGACATTGGGAAAGTTCCTGCAGGTCGCAATCACGAAGCGTTGCAAAGAGGGATTGGAATCTCCTGATGATCAAAACTTGGCTCGGCCGTTAATCTTTCATATCAGTCTGCTGGAGCCGAGATCGGTATGCCGAAAACTGAGCGGGGAGCGGCCTTGGCTCACAGTTACCCCTCACCCAAACAATGCCAGTGGGATGGGGTTACCTGGCAGCAGCATGTTGGAAAAGGGGTCGACATCGGCCATGTGGTTGCACAACATCAACGACAGTGTCGAGGTGTGTTCATAACGCGGCAGACCGCAGGCCGTTTGTTGCACGTGGGATCGGTGTCCATCTCGACCATATGGCTGCCCGAGGGTAACAAGACACCCGCCAGCACCATTCCATCATTATCGTCGGTGTAATCCAAACAGTAACAACAGGGGTACTCTCGTTGTCTCTGGCCATGTCGCGGGAAGTTGGGGGGCTAGCGCAATGGACTGGCTGGCTCCTGGCTGGCTATCCAAGACAGCGAACCATGTCCCCGCCCTGAGATCCACCCTATCCGCAATCCAAACAGCAAACAGACTTTCGGGGCTAGGTATTGACGGATATTGCCGGTGGGCCAGCACCCCGCTGACCGTTGGGCCTGTGACGACGGGGTAACCCACGCATCCCGCGGTATTCGTAGATCTTTGGTTCCAGGGATCCCGCTTGTTTCGTTGATAGGACTAACGTGAACTGTTGCATCTATACAAATATAATTGATGACCACTGCCCATTCCCTGTGACTCCTCTCAACTGAATAGTCCCACTCGATTGGAATCAAGAAAACTCAAGCCAACATGGTCGTTGTCTCGCTTGAATCAACCCCTGAAACCGCTCACCCCAACCGAGCGGATAACACGTCGGCCGTCCTGCATAGAGATCTCGGCGTCGAGTTGTTTGCGTTGGAGAGAGGCGAGGGAAACCACCTGGTCCTTGAAGATGGCCGAAAGATCTTTGATGCTTCGGGCGGGCCTGCCGTCGCTTCGATCGGCTGGGGAAACAAGAGAGTGATCGAAGCTGTCTACAAGCAGATGTTGGAGATGCCGTACTGCGCCACCATTTTCTACACGACAAAGGTACAAGAGGAGCTCTGCCGCCTTCTCGTTGATTCGACGCATGGGCATATGGCTCGGGCTTATATCGTGAACTCAGGTAAGCACATGGCGAAGGATGCCCTCCCGAGGTTCCGAGGCTGACCGATGACCACAATAAGGATCCGAGGCAATGGAAGCCGCAATGAAGCTTGCCAGACAGTACTTCCTTGAACTTAAGCCGCCACAGACGCAAAGAACCCGTTTCATATCTCGCAGACAGTCTTATCACGGTATCACCTTGGGAGCTTTGGCTGTCGGAGGCCACCAGGGCCGACGGGAGAAGTTCGAGCCGCTATTGATCAATACTGTGTCCCAGGTGTCGCCCTGCAACGAGTATCGCGGCAAGATGCCCGGTGAGACCAACGAAAAGTATGTTGCCCGCCTAGCCAATGAGTTGGATCAAGAGTTCCAAAGAGTCGGACCCGATTCAGTGTGTGCCTTTGTCGCCGAGCCCATCGTCGGTGCGGTAAGTTTAACTTGAGCAACCTAACGGAACGCTGTTGCTGACCATATGAGAAGGCACAAGGATGTGTTGCGGCTGTTCCGGGTTACTTCAAAGCGGTTGCGGCTGTCTGCAAGAAGTACGGTGCTCTCTTAATCTTGGACGAAGTCATGTGCGGCATGGGTAGAAGCGGTACCTTGCACGCCTGGGAACAGGAGGGGGTTGTCCCGGACATCCAGACCATTGGCAAAGCCCTTGGTGGTGGCTATCAGCCCATAGCTGGGCTTTTAATCAACCACACAGTGATTAACTGCCTCAAGAGTGGCACTGGGTAAGTCGATTCGAACACATGATGTGCTCTTTGTCCTTGTTGGACTCGCTAACAAGACTCGCAGATCATTTGTTCATGGTCATACATACCAGGGACATCCTGCCGGTTGCGCAGCAGCCCTTGAGGTACAGCGTATCATCCAGGAGGAGGGTCTCGTCGCCAATGTCCGTGCCATGGGAACGCTTCTCTCAGAGGGGCTGGAGAAACGAATTGGCAACCATCCCAATGTGGGTAATATCCGCGGCCGCGGACTCTTCTGGGGCATCGAGTTCGTTGCCAACAAGAAGACGCTCGCACCATTCCCCGGGAAACTCCATGTGGCAATGAAGCTCAGCGGGCTTGGTCTTGGGAGCAAGTATAACGTCCAGGTGTACCCGGGCGCGGGCTCTGCCGATGGTATCGAAGGAGATCATGTCATTATCTCTCCTGCTTTCAACATCCAGAGCCATGAGATCAAGTGGCTGGTGGATACTATCGGTCGATTGGTGGATGACTTTTTTGCGGACTTGAAGGTTTAAGAGATGCGGGTTGGGTTGTGAGGCCGATGAGAGCGAAAACGAAAATGAAAAAGGCGACAGGGAGATGAGGCGATGATTTCCGGGTTGGTTGGTTTTACTGCCAGGACGCTATGATGTTTTTTAAAAAAAAATTTAAAAAAAAAAAAATTGGACAATTTTTTCAAGATATTCAACGGAGTGTAGTTCAAATTATGACAAATTCGAGAGCCCAATCGGGTGTGTTTGTGTTTGGCGAGCTCAAAAGTGCAAGAATGAAGCGAGGAGTCTGTATGTCGTGCGTACGATGAGTGAGCGAGTGGATGGAATTCTGAGGTGGCAGTGACCGAATTGACAGTGCTGGGAACGTGGTTGTGAGACGTAGTGACCCTTTGTATTATGCCTGGACGCATTCCATCTGAATCCGTGACTTGAATGCTCCTTTCACCGGGTCCGAATGCTCCTCCAAGATTTCGAGTTTCAAAATCGCTGTTACTGTAAGCTGATCGTTCCATGCAACAGCCATTTAGCTGAGCCAGAGTTTTCAGGGGTTATCTCACTGACGCACAGACCAATAAATCGGTGGCGGGTCAAGCAGGGGTCCCGGCGGGGACCATTAGAGCCATTGCAGCTGCAAACCACCAACCTTGACCCGGAAACATCACCATCGCGACCCCGGACCCCATCACCCACTCGACGACGACGAAAACAATACCAACGACGACAACCCACCTATACATCTGCAGACCCCGTCTTTGGCGCAGCCGTTCGAAGGATGGCTGTCGGGCTCACCAATGGGCGGCCGGCCGCCGACGAGGAAGCCCGCGCCGAGGTCGACGTGCTCAATTCGCGACTAGAGAAGACGACCCAGTTGACCAAGAAGATCCAAGCATGCTTGGGGAGACTGGAGGCAACGGGCAAGAGTGTGCGCGAAGTCGCAGGGCCGCTCAACGGGGAGACGAGAAAACTACAAATCCTCGGCAGCAACATCGATGCCGTCATAGCAGCCATTGAGCGCTTGCGCCAGCCTGTGGACAGCAAGAATGACGAAGAGCAAATCATACAAATGGGTCCCGACAAGGCCGGACTTCCCAACTACCTCGCCTCAATCAAGCGCCTGACCAAGGCGCTCAACGAGATGAAGGCGTCCAACCTAAGGTCAACACAACAGACCGTCACCGAGCTCCAAAAATTGGTCAAGCTGGGCAACTCCAAACTCGAAAACGCATTCGACAAGCTACTACAGAACGAAACCCCCCGATCCATTGAACCGCTTCACTTCGTCACCAAGAACAAGGCATTCCCGACTTTGCCGCAAGACAAGCTTAACAAGCTGGGGCTGATGAACTCGTACGTCGCTGGAGTTCACCGACAAAGCAGCGGCGCAGCTGCACCTCAGGAGTCACCAGTAGCAAAGATATATGCCGAAATCAGGTCGCAATATCTCTCCAACACTCTGCTAAACCTGGCGACAGCAAGCACCAACACAGCCAAAAAGAAGAACTCGGACGCAATCTACCGAGCAGGTACCAGCGGGATAGGCATGTACGCCCAGTCAATGGAGGGTCTCTTCGTCGCAGAGTATGAAAACATTTGCAACATCTTCACAAGAGAAGACTGGGGCCCAGTATTCCAAGCAACATGCAACCCATGTCTAGTAGAGCTAGGCCGAACTCTGCGCGAGCTCAACGGACACATCAAATCTCACATGAGCACGGATTGTTACCTGGCCTACGAGATCGTGGAAATCATATCCGGCCTTGCCAACAATTTGGAGCGACGAACGGGAGAGCTCAAATCCTCACTCGCCGCCTCATTGAAACCGGTCCGCGAGACAGCAAAACTCTCCCTCGCAGAATTGCTAGAAGACACCAAGCGCCGGGTCAACAGCCTCCAAACCCTTCCTCTGGACGGCGCGCCAGTTCCAATTGTTTCAGAAACGATGCAGCGTCTCCAAACAATGGTAGACTTCCTCCGGCCCATCTCAAGCATAATGGTCTCACTCGGCGACGGCAACTGGAAATCCACCGCCGCTTCATCCTCCTCCTCTACCCGTGATAACAATACGATACCCAGCCTAGCATCCTTCGACGTCGGCGCGGACGGCAAGGAAATCTTTGCGCACTACTGCACCGATACCATCGAGGCATTAATGCTCACCTTGGACGGGCGGGCGCGCATGATCCTGCAGAAGAAACCGGTCATGGGCGTTTTCTTGGCCAACAGTGTCACAATCATAGAGCGCAATATTATCAGCTCTGAGCTTGCACCTTTACTTTCCGGCAGACTCGCGGTCCTCGAGGCGTGGAGAAAGAAGTCCACGGCGCTTTATACGGACTCGTGCAAGGAAATATCGTTCCACCTCATGGACTCTATTCATACCTCGAGGTCCGGTCCTTCTGGTAGACCTACCTCCACCGGCCAAGGCCCATCGATCGATTCAAGTTCGATTCTGAAGGGCCTTAGTTCCAAGGACAAGGAAAACATCAAGGGCAAGTTCAGCGCGTTCAATGCCGCTTTTGACGAGATGGTGAATAAGCACAAGGGGTACAGCATGGAGAAGGAGGTGAGGCAAATGTTTGCAAAGGACATGCAGAACATGATTGAGCCGCTGTATTGTCGGTTCTGGGATCGGTACCACGAGGTTGACAAGGGCAAGGGAAAGTATGTGCGGTGGGATAAGGCCGGGATCTCGGGCGTGTTTTTGAGCATGTATAACTGAGTGGTAACAAACGGGGCTTGGGCCAAAGACGGATTCGGGATAGGGGGGGGGGGGATTTGTTGATGCCGTCGCGGAGGAGGGAGGGCTTTGCATGGGGTCACAGGGCTACAATGCCATGGCCTTGGGAACAGCTCGCCTAGGGAGTGAGGCGGGTTTGACAGGGAGAAGAGAAAGCAATAATCAGGCCATTATTGCGTCACTTGGCAAACCCCGGCGCATTGGAGAGCTCTGACTGGACCGAGGTCGATTGGCGAACTCGTCCTCTCCTGTCTGTTCGTCTGGGTGTTCTGCGTGGTTTTTTGGGAAGAGGGTGTGGTGAGCAGGCAGACGCAGTTATTATTACTTGGTAAGTCATTTCGGCAAGCATGTGGCGAAGACCTGTCAACCATGTGTGTCTGTGTGGCAAGCGGGCGGCAAAAACGTGGCTACTGGTTTTCTTGCTCGGCGGTTTAGCTCCTTCAGGTATGGAGGAAAATGCGGGGAAGGAGGGAAGCACGCTAGAGGCGAGGGCAGACGAAGTGTGGGTTGCCTCGAGGTGGCTTGATCCTCTTTGATCATCATCGTTATTAGGACTTTTTTTCCAAGGTGTTGCTGTTTTTTTTTGTTGCTCAGTTTGGCGTGCATTGCATGATCAACACACACACCTTCGGATGAAGAGAAGAACAAGGTTGACATCTGCGTTCATCCTGTTCTTGGGTTTTTTGTTTTTTTCCTTTTCCTATATTATTATCTTGCGGGATACCATACTGGGACGGTTGGGGAAGGGAAGGGGAGCAAGCATGTGGCGTTTTTTTTTGTTTTTTTGTTTTTTTTGGGTGGGGAGGGGTCTGTGTGTCTAGGTACAGTAATTTTCAAGCTTCCTGGTGAAGGAAATGGTTCGGTATATAATGCTGGTATATAGCTATTGTCGTATAATTAATTCTGGGTACATTTCTTGCTTGATGTATGTACATCTACAGAACAGGGCTGAGTGTGTGTCTCACACACACACACACACACACATGCGCGCGCTTTTCACGTTCAAGCCAGTGCTGCTGTTGCCTGGCAGATCTTTCTTCCTTGGTTCTTTCTCTCTCTCTCTCTCGGTCTCCTCGGTCTTTCTTTCTTGTACCACCTCGCCTTGTTTTCCCAAGGTAAGGCAATAGTTTGGGATCATCGGTTCGGTCGGTCGGTCGGTCGGTCGGTAGTCAGCTTACTTTTACATGGGATTCCTTTCTTACATACATTCCATCTCCCCCAGTATTATTTTGACTCTGGTCGTTGGTTCTGTGTGACGTGATCGATCAACTTTTATTTCCGTCTCACGCACGCACTTCTTTTCCCCCCTGGTTTTGTTTTGGGCCTGGCTAGGTTGTTGGTTGGTTCCTGAGAGTTCAACATGGGTTATATGAATGGCTTTGTACTAGTGTACTGTGTCGTCAGCCTCGGGTGTCTTGGTGTGAAACGCTTGTTCACCCATCCCGTTCAAGACCGAGCGTATCTCATTTTCTTTTTGTTTTCCGGTTTCTCGGATGTGTGTGTGTGTGTGTGTGTATGTGTGTATCTGCATATGTGTGATGCGATGGCGGCGTGTCGTTTGAGAAATGGAGGGAGGGATGCATGAATTGGGAAAGGATTATTGAAGATGCCGTAACAACGATAAGACGAAGAAAACAGCATGATCTGATATCCCTTGATTGATCGACTTTGGTACTGGTGCTACATAACCTTGTTCTACTCGGTTCTGGGAGATAAGTGTGTTCTCGTTTCCGTGGCTGAGGTTGTTGGTGGTATGTAGGCACGTAGGATGACAGGGGGGGTGATTCGGAAGGTTCGGGTACGGTATCTTCTGAGGTTGCGTTTTGTTGGTCGTGGTGAGGGTATATGCCGTCGTGATAACGACATTATCATCATCTGTGAGCTGATTTCCCAAAAACTCATGGGTTGCACAAGGTACCTTTCTTCAACAGTTGTGTTGTGCGACAGAATATCTCAAATAATTACCAAGTAAACAACACACAACCCTTTACGACCACATGCACACATGCCCATCATATCCATGCAGTACAAACTATCTATTTCTTAGCCTACTGCAGATGCAAACCTCTAATGCAGGATAATTAGTGTAATTGTATGCTCTGCACGAAACGTTCACCGACAAAACAAGAAACTCTGAGGGGGAAACGAACGAACGCGCCCCTGGATCCATTATCCTCAACGGCGGCCAAGCAGGGGTCAGGGTTTGGCGTGTCCCCTGTCCCCTGTCTGTCTTTCATCTCAATTCAACTTCTCTCCTCCTCCTCCTCCTCCTCCATCATCACGAGAAGATCTCAATGATCTATTAAAACAGCAACAAAATTACACTGACAATTATATTACTATCCCTCCCAGTCTAAACAAGTAAACAATTTAACTGCCCCTTTTTAATTACTACCCCAGACTTTTTTTTTCATCATCATCTTCTTCTTCTTCCCTCCTCCCCAACGCAAAAAAAAAAAAAAAAAAAAAAAAGAAAAGAAAAGAAACCACAGGGAAAGCGGTGCAGAGCGGCCGCTCCCTAAACACACAGTAACATCAGATATGGGGATTTAATTATAGTCGGCATACATCAATATCAATATCAAAACGTATGATGCAACCCATATACCGACCACCCCTCGTTAATATGCATCAAAAACCATAAACAGAAAGCCACCCCCCCCCGTCCGATCAAGGGAAAAAAAAAAAAAAAAAGGACAACAACACACACCTACCTGCCTACCTGCATTACAGGAATCCTCTTGTCTGCCGGGGGGGTTAGGGACCCTTGAATATTTCCTGTAGGTCGTATCGACTTGGTGCACAAACCCCCCCTCCTTTGTGCCTGTCTGTCTGTCCGTCTGTCTGTCCGTCTGTCTGTCTGTCTGTGTGGTCGTGTGTAATGTGTATGGATGGTGCATCGTCGTGGATGATGCATCGCGGAGGCCGGGACGAAATGAATTTATCGACCATCGGCCATCGGCCATCGTGTCAGTCAGTCCCAGTCGGTGACAGGGTATATACACTACACAGTACATACACGTACATGCGCATGCGGCATGCCATGCCAGCAACGACAGAACCAGGATCATCATCACTGAGTGTGCCAGGGGTAAGATTCATCGTGAATTACGGGGTGGTCTAGGTTCCCACGATATCCATCCGTATTAGGTGGATATCATCTATCTATCTCATCGTTCGATATTTGTCGATCAACATCAAGTTTTTTATTTTTATTTTCTCCCTTTTCTTCAACTTGCAGGCAACGACCGGGGTGACGGAAAGTTTGTCAGAAGATAATTACAATGCGCCAAATATCAGGGGGGGCACACATGGCACATCAATTTTGGTTGCAGAAATTCTATAACCTCCTCATCTCACGATATCATTGACTTGCATATATTCGCATCGATATATGAAAATTCACATCCTGTTTTTTTTATTGAGTGTGTGAGAGAGGATTCCCATTTCAGGAAACGCCGAACTAGATAGCTAACTGGGTATATCTGTTAAAAAAAGATTCAGGCAAAGCCGCCAGTGAAATCTGCTGTTTGCAACTAATAAGAGAAACGCCATAAACGCAAAAACTCCCATCCCATGCCGCCCACCCCAAAAAACGAATGTTTCCAATTCCCAATAAAACAAAAGACGCTGGTCCCAACTCCGTGTGCGAAGCAGCGGCCGCGAGGGTTCCGCTGCTGAGAGAAAACATGAAGTAGGAATATACAATGATAGTAACACGTGCCGAGCCAAGTTGTGTCCCAGAGACAGGAGCATCTCCGTTTCGAGACCGGAGGCCCTCCACCTCAACAACGGACTCGTCCCACGCATGGAAGCCAAAGAACCAATGCGAGGTGCAGGAAGTAATTCAGCCTTGCATGTGGGGCCAAAGGAAATGCATGCCACCCTCCATCAGAGAGAAAAAAAAAAAGGAGAAACCCGCCCATCTTTGACCGGGCCCAATCCAGACGAGATCCGAGAAGGATTGAAACGAGCGTGGCGTTTTGACGACATGTCTGTTGTGCGTGTGCAAGAGAGAGTCAAGCTGAGGAGAGGAAGGACCGGGAGGAGACCGAGTAGATGGACGCCATAGATGGGCTAATATCTCCAGAGCTTCTCCGTAATAGATGGAAGCGGGCTTGCATGCTTTGGCGCGGGTATGGTGACGAGTGTGCCTCAGTAAGGGCAACGGGCGCAGTGGGAGGAGTCAGGACAATAGTCGTGAGTGCCAAAGTCAACTGCCTTGCAGCAGAAAGAGCAGCAGTGGTTGACGGGCTCTTGGAACTCCCTGACGGCCATTGTGAATGTTGAGATGGAGAGGTAAAGGGATGATCAGGAACTCTGAAAGAGCTAATTTGTGACGAGTCTGATGTGATGATGTGGTGATGCGATGATGTGATATGATGATGAGTGTCAAGAGAAGGGGGAAGAGGGGGGTTTATATGTTATTTCTCTCCATGTCCAGGTCTGCGGCACGTAAGGGGGTTTGGGTGTGGCGTGGGGAGCAGCAAAGAAAGGAGTGAGATGTGAAATGTCCAAAGTCCCGAAAGAGGAAACTATCCTCCCAGGTACCTACAACAACGACAGGGCAATGACCGGGGTGGGGGTTTTGATGGATTGATTCGAAAATTGATGACTGAGGAACAAGAAACTCGATGAATCGGGAATAGTAACTCGAAGGGTACCTGCGCTGACATGGCGCCTTCTCTCTTTGTTTAATGCAACGCCAGGGCCTTGCCCGAGTACCCAGCAGGTCGTACCTACCTCATTTTGATGTCCCGGGTCTACACCACATATCTTATCTGCGTACCCGACTGGTGACACACACACGCGCACACATGAGCATTTATCATAATGACATGATGAAAAGGAGAAGAAGAGAAAAATACAATTAAAGTTACGCGTCCAGTCAAGACACGCACCCATGTGAGAATTTTGAAGCGGGCACCAGATTGCCTCCACATTTCCGCGCCAAAGAGCCAAGGAATGCCCCAAACGAGCGACCCGGATCACAAAGAATAAAAAACAACAAAAAGGACTCCAAACAACACGGGATGAACCGAACAGCATGCGGAACCTGCGGATACTGCGGCGGCGGTGTGCCACTGATGGGAATATAAAAGGGGTCACGAGGCATCAAAATCTCGGGGCTTCTCGAAATTGGCTCGTCATGAAAATCAGAAAGTAAGAAAGAGAGAAAAATGCCACCAATGGTGGAACCCTCGCGCACCAAAGGGGCTTCAAAGCCATGATATCACTTGCTGAGACCCTTCGAATCCTTTCGTGCAATCAGCGTCGTTGCCTTTGCCATGGACATATCGTCTACCGAGCCAGGGCAGTCCAAGGGAAGGGAGCCAGGGGACGAGCCGAGCAACCGGCGACAAAGGACCAACCAGAATCAAGCAGAACAGCTTTCGACCCCCCTTTCACTGCGACTCCAGGTGAGGGGAGCAGCGGGGAGGCACTGGAGGGCTTGCAAAAGGGTAACCCTGAGCCGCCAGCTCAGACCTCAACGTCGTCCCACTAATATGATCTTCGTTTGCCCGACGACTGCATAGCATTGCAAAGTGCAACCGTCTCTTGCAAACGCCGTTTCTGCCGATGCGATGCCGCTGGCGGACATGGTATAGCGTGTATAATTAGGTGGCCGCAGAGACAGCGTTAAGGCAAGGCGCTGGATTGGGAAGTCGACCCTTGGAATGTGCAGTTGGCTCTGGTTTATGGCCGCTGATATTGCAGCTCGCCTACGTGTGAGCGGCTTGCCGTTCCTTGGTATCTGGTGTCTGTGAGCAAGATCACTGTATCAATGTCTCGTCTGCCTTTTTTTCTTCTTCACAATCTTCAGACAGCCACAAAGCCCGGCGCTGGACTCAGCCCCCCCGGGCGCTGGGCGTCATTCCGGGTCTGTCGGCAGCCGCCCAGCTTGCTGCGATCAGCCGGCCGAGGAGGGGCGGGCGAAAGGCGTCCACCTGGGACAGGCAGGAGAGCCTGCAGTCTCGTGTGTCTCTTGGACATTTGACACAGCAGAAGCACACCGCTACGTCTTGCGGTCAGCTGAAATGCCACCCGCGCATGTTCTTGGTTTTCTATGTGAGAATCCGTCACGGTTCCATCAAGAGTCACTCTCGCAATCTGTTCTGCGTCTGACCTTTTCCTGGAAACTGCGGGGTGATCACCAATCTTTGTGAGGGGTTCCCGGTCTTCACGGTCGTTGGCAGGGCCACAGGGCACCAGGGCGTGCTCTGGGTGTTTTCCGTTGGCTCTGGGCACCCACCCCTGTGCCGTGGCAGAGGTGACGTCTGGTGTTGCATGTGCTGGGCGACCTTTGGCGGGCCAGCTGCACCCAATCAGGATGGTCCCCTCAGGCACTGTAGTTGCGCCAAGAGACTTCCTGCTGATCCTCTCCCCCTCCCCACATGTTTCATAGTCCAAGTACGTTTCTTTGTCGTCAACGCCAGCGTCCGTTATCCGACAGCAGCGTCGGCAGCTCCCAGCAGACGCCGCAGGCCATATCGCTCATGAGGACCCTGACGGCGCGATGGTGCAAAGGTGCAACGGTGCATGGATTGCGGTTGCAGCACAGCCGACGCATGCTGCATGAGCCAACCTCACGATGGCCTCAATCAAGCTCCGGAAGAGGGAAAATGGTAATTCGCCCTGCCCCCGCAGGACCTGCAATGCGTGCCAATCACTATCGGCGCGTGGGGGGAACATGAGGAGATCCCACTTACAAAATTTTCCTCCCTACTACCGAAGCTATCCAACTTTTTTGTTGGCCGGATCTGCCCGGTCGTGATTGATGAAATCCGGTCACCTGCAATTGTGATTTTTCTCGCCTGGGGAAAAATGCAACTCTGCGATAATTGAGAATCTGGCGGGTTGCCCACTTCGGCCTGGGATTGTGGCTCCTATGGTGACGACCCCTCTTCTCTGCTAGCAGCTCTCATGGTGCCGTCGTCATGTAAGTCATAGCATCAAGAGCTGATGCCTCGCTTTAGATTCCACTTTGATTGGGGAAACACACATGTGCGGGAACACAACAGCTAGATGGCTCGGCATGTGCGTGTAATTGAATTTGCGGGTACTGCAAATGCCGGAACCTTGTTGGACAAAACCGTCAAGAAAAGAACAGTTCCAGAAAGCCTCCCTGCACCCAATCAAAGCCCGTCACTGCCGGGCGAGATGCGGAGTCAAATTGTGGCCTTGCGGGACTTGGAGAGCTTAGGAGGCTTGGGAGTTGGAAGCTGCTTGCTTGCTTCTGACGCCCAACGGAAGCAGGAGCTCCTCTTCGGCCTCCGGCCTCCGCCGGGCCAATCCCGTGGGTTTGTTCGGTTGTGAGCCAGTTCTTCTTGAGAGGGCCGATGTCGGGTTCCTGCCTGCTCCCTGAATGATTATCAGACCAGCTGGAGGGGACGATGGTGTTGTTGTTTGGTATTGCGCGGTTACACATTCATCACACCGCCATAGAAGAATGGAAACAGCACGCCAGCATGTATCATTTCTGGCGAGGTCGACGAGAAGGTCTTGTTAGGCGTTTGGTGCCGATGGTATGCCCTCCCCGTGCTCGGAGCTGACATGGGACTGACCCAAAAGCGGCTGTTTCGTGGGGGTTCTGTCGGGAGAAATGTCTAAAGTGTCAGAGATAAGACGAAAGAAACGGACTGGTGGATGAGAGGCCGATGAGCACGCCTTCCTTCCAACGGGAAGATGTAACTCTGAATTTGGAAGTTAGTTATGGGATACAATCATGCAGATCAAAACTTCCTGATAGATAGCTGCTGGCCGAACCCGATCCGATGTCGCGCACCGGCGGTCTGGATCAACGGAGGCCGGCTGGGCTCCACTTGGAAGTTGAGAGCCCAACAGCATAACATGTAAGCGATACTCTGGAGGGTAATCCGTCAACAACTCCCGGCCTTTTCAAGCATCGCCGGTCGACCCGAGGGAATGGGCCTGAGACATCCATCCTTGCTGCAGGCTGACCACTGACAGCGACCTCCCGAGGAACCCTGTGACATGATGTTGCCGACCGAAGGGCGGGGCAAAAGAAAGAAGACGGGAAGGAAGGCAGAAGGAGGCTGAGAAAAAGAGACGGTCGGCGACGGGCCGATTCATCATATTTTTTACAAGAAACAGAGCCTTTTTTTTGGTTGATGGGAGAATGTATGTACACAGACCCTCCAACCCGGAGCCACATTTGGTCACCGGGTGTCCTTTTTGACTCTTTCTCTTTCAAGTTGCTGCGGGAAAACAATTTGCCCCATCTTCGGACAACGTTTCTCCTCAATGCCAAGGTAAATTCGCCCACCACGGAAAAGTTAAGTTACGATGGCGAATGTCGATTGCTTGCTGTCGTTATTTTGTATTTTGCCGCCGTGAATTACTTGTGTGTTTTCTCCCCTGCTATTATCTTTCCCTACACTTTTTGCGTAACACACCATCTCAATTCATCCTGTACCCCCTGTTATCACCGCACCATGTCTGAACCAAAGGGCCCCTTCAGACTGGTTACAGTCAACACAGCCCCTGAGCGCGCCAAGAAGCTGATTGGCCGGGTTGTCGAAGACGTCAAGGACAAGTACACCATCATTCATGCTGGCAATGCAGACAGTAAGATGCTCAAACCTTTTTTAAACTCCTCCAAGAGACTAAACAAATGACTTTGTAGACATTGAACAAGTCAAGTCAACCGTCGAGGAGGTCAAGCCAAACGTCCTCTTCACTGCAAGCATGTGGACTCCTGAGCAGGCTAGAGAGATCATTGCTATTGCGAAAGAGATTGTCCCAGATTTGAAGACCTTCTCCCTACCTCAGGGACTGCAGGTAGACAAGGGGCCCGACGCCGTTGTCGAGTACATCAAGGAGAACCTCCCGAGTCTGCTGGATTGAAGCGCTGCCCGGCAAATACGGGATTCGTGGGTGTTGTTGGATAGATCCATAGAACAATCTACAGGTAGACGATGGATGACACGACCAAAAAAAATAAAAAAATACACAAAACGTCAAAGTTTTAATCTCTAAAGTTTGTCCCAAAACCGTTTGCTCATTATCATGATATATACTTGCTACCCAAGCCCTCTAAAAGCCGCCTCTCATTTCTCATTCTGCAACTTGTTGACCAAGCTGCCAATATGCGGCAGAATCTCAACGATAAACTCATCACCGTCATGCAGCAACTCCTGAGGCTTGTGGGCAAAACCGACACCAGCCGGGGTGCCGGTAATGATGATGGTGCCGGGCTGGAGAGTAGTGCCCTGCGAGACGAAGCTCACAATCTGCTCGACAGAGAAGATGAGGTCCCTGGTACACTCAAAGTTAGCCCTAACCATCTCCCCTGTGTTCGGAGTTTTTTTTTCTTCTCGGTTTACTCACGTCAAAGGACTATCCTGCACGGCCTTGCCATTCTTCAACCCCCTCAATTTCAACCCGCCCACATCCTTGATCACATCCTTATTAACCAACACGGGTCCGATAGGGCACGCCCCATCGAATCCCTTGCTATAGCACCACTGAGTCTGCGCGAACTGACTGGCTCTCGAGGAGATATCGTTGCAAGCAGTATATCCCAGCACGTAGTCCAACGCATCAGCCTCGCTCACGTTCTTGGCCTCCTTGCCAATGATAATAGCCAGCTCGGACTCGTAATCAGCCGAGTCGGAGGCGATGGTGTGCTTGGGGATGATGGTCGGCTCGGGCCAGGGACCGGCGAGGCAGGTGGGAGGCTTGAGGAAGAGGGTAGGGATGTCGGGAATGGACATCTTGGCTTCCTCTGCATGGCGCTTGTAGTTGAGTCCGATGCAGCGGATTGTGCCTGACTCGGTGACGGTTACGGGGGAGAGGATTTGCCCGATAGTGGTCGTTTCGCCTGTTGGGGAGCCCGGGGAGAGGACTGAAGAGCCCGAGTAGACGTTGACTGGTACATCTTGGCCTTTGTAAACTGCGAGGCCGACATCGATTGATTTGTCGGTTGGTTCGCCGATGAGGATTTTGGAGGAGTCACCCTTGGGGACGAATCGGACGAGGCCTAGGGGAATAGATGTCAGTCAGTCTGGAGGATGGGGGGCAACGGTGGGGTGGGTGTCTTTACGCTCGAATGCCATTTTGTAGGACTGTGTGATTTTCTGAAGATTGTAGATGATGAAAAACTCAATTGAATGAAATATATTTAGAACGAACAGAGGGGGGCTTCTTCGGGGGTTAAATCACGGCTCCGGGTATATGGAACAAACTCAACTCAACTAAATGCTCTGTCAACCATTACTGATGTTTTATATAAGCTCGGTCTATTTCAGGCTATTTCCCCCTTCGATTCCGTCCTTCAGGTTTCCATCTTCGGCCCAATCATAATTCGACCGTATAATCTCAATTTGCCCGACGCTCAAAGCGCGATACTAACGATGGGGATGTGCCTGTCAGAAGTGCCGGAATTCCCACGAGTCCAAACCGGACTCCCCACACTCCCCGCAGAAGAAGGGCAGATGATCTCCGCACCATCGGAGGGACAGGGGTCCAACGAAAGAAGGGTTCGGGTTGATTGCGGGGAAAGTGGCAAAGACGTCATTGGACCCCCACTTTTTCCGTGTGACAGATTCTGCCGGGCTTCACCGCCTCAATTTCACAACGACAACGGCGACAGTATTATTCTTCTTGGACCTCCGCATATTCCTCTGCATGTCATCGCATCTCATTTGACGTCTTAGGCCATGGTAGATTGATACTCAAGTGAGACAGCCATCTCACTGATACGTTCCCGACGCAAATGGAGTAATATGGGCTATTTAAAAATGGTTTCATGGCAGTGGCTCCATCATCGGGCCATTATTTCTTCATTGCACATCAAGACTAGATCAGGCAACACAGATAATTGATCCTCGGCACAAAAATCTTTCGCATCATTCATCATGATCCCCATCATCAACAACCCCCTCGTCGTCGCCGCGGCCAGTAAGAAGAACAACGAGGAAAAGGTGAAAGAGGAAAAGGAGAAAAAGAAGGGCGATAATGACGAGAGTATTGAGAATTAATAAAAGCATCTTTGCGAAAGCAAACTTGTTCAGCTTGGCCTTGAAGTAGTCTTCTTAACGCCAAGGTGTAGGATATGAGATCTGGTGGAGATCAAGAAGAGTATTGAGGAGAGAGGAGGCAGAAGATATTTAAGGGCAACGGATAATGGTCACATTGATGGGTCATGAAGCAGGAAGGCTTATATGGCAATAGCTAATTCAAGGTGATCATGAATCCGGAAGAACCACGCCATTATCTCCAGATCTAGGCTGTTTGTGAGCCTGGAATTGAGTTGAACTGTTACCGCCACTGTGCGTTACTGTTATCTCTATGTTGCCATTCGTGCTCGGCGAAGAATGTCATGTATGACACAAGAAACATAAATAACGCTCGAGTACGTCAGGTTCCAGAGAAATCTTCTGCTTCCAAAACCCGGTTGAGGTCTCTTGAGATACATGAAGAAGCGAAACTAAATGCAAGGCAATGGGAACCCCTTATACCGGCATCTTCGAAAACTCTCCTTTCTCGATCCCGGCTGACTCACGGGCCGTCCGTGACCAGCTAAAGGAGGTTCGACAACAAAGAAGAAAGGAGAGAGAAGAGCAAAGACTGGAAATACAACATACGGAACCCGAAGGGTTCGAGGAGCACGGGGAACACGACAGACATAAAGGGCACAGAGAACACGCGGATCACAGCCACCATAAGCGTCACAAGGACCACAAGCATCACAAGCATCACAAGCACCACAGACCTGGCGGCCATGGTGATTCCGGTGAGCATGGAGATAGCCGAGAAGAGAAAGGTAAGGCTAGTCATGATTGTGGTAACGGACACACCGGAACTCATAGACGGCCCAGAGGTCACGGCCATAGGAGAAGGAAGGGTGGAAAAAGAAACAAAAACCCAGAAGTTTTTCCCCTTGTGTCATGTGTAATTCTCTAACACTTTACACCTAGACCAATGGTGGGAATACGGGAGAGCCGGCACGAAGGAGCCAAACAGGAGTAAGGACGCGGATGCAACTAAGAACTGTTATCTAGGCGTTATGGAGTTTTGAAGTATTCATGGGCAAAGCCGTGTCCACGTGTCCGGTGACTCAACTACAAAAAATGCCATCATTGACATATTCATGCTGTTCGATGTAAAATCTGTGTTACTGTGATATCCACCATCAGTACCTAATCCAGATTCAGACAAAAATAGCCCCAACGAAAGCAACTCTATGCACGGAAGCATACTTGGCCAAATATAAATATTGAGTCAGCACCAACTTTGCAGACATCCTTGACCACCAACCCGGGCGAGTTGCAACCGAGTGCAAGCGGGAGAGAAGATCCGAGCGGAAACGGCAGTTAAAGCCAAGCATGATTTCAATTTGTGTGACTTTTTATGAGTTTTTAAGATGAGAACTTTGATTAGTAGGTAATACTCTAGATTAGCAGACAAGCATATGACTTTGGACATTGAGTCATCATGACATCTTTGCATATTTGAGGGGGGGGTGTCTCTTGATCACCATGATATTATCCATAACTGTTCGACTTTGCCTACTTTCTTTCTACTCGACATTGATTAACTACAATAGAAACAGATATCCGGACTCAGGTAATAGATGTCCGGACTTGATTCTCATTACCAATGTCTCCTAGATACATCAACCCACCCGACCGAGAACCGTACTGGCAGCCAGGGGGACGAGGCTACCAGACACCAGTTGACAGGGGAAGATTTTGGATTGCCACCTGGAAATTTTGGGCTTGGAATTGTGCCACTAGATTCTGGGCTCGTCAGGATCCAGAAGAAATTGCGGCTCTGGTTCGGCAGCTGAAATTCCAAAGAAGAAACCAGAGGATGCTGAGGGAATGGAAACTAGAAGGGCGGAGCAAAGGAAAGAAAGTGTCAAAAAGACCAAGAAACAGAACAAGAATGGGAGTACTGGGGTTTGTGGTGGGAATGGGAGCCGGCGTCTTTGGGATTTTTTGCAGTCGGATGTTCAAGCACTACTGAATTTGGGATGTTGAGAGCGGGACGGTGGTTGTTTTTAATTCAATAGGGGTAATGATGGAGCGAAAGAATGGAATGGCAAGAACGGCGCGATGTAGATCTGTATGAGTGAATCATTGCTCGACCAACTTGTATAGAAGCCGTCACCAAAAGGGAGCCAACATGTATTTCAGGTAGTACACCACGACTGACAAAATGTTACTGAGTAACCACCAGCTCACCCTACAATACGATATAACTTAACCTGCTCTTACCCCTGGATTTCCTTGCCCTTCCCCTCACATCAATAACCTCACTCAGAGAAGTTTCAAGCTCACATCCCATACCCGGAATGCCACCACCACCACCACCACCACCACCATCATCATCATATTTCTTCCTCCTGATCCCCAACGAGTCCCACCACCACGGCCACCACAGCACCGACGACAATCACAACCGCCATTACGCTCATCATCCCCCGGCGGCACAAAAGCCGTGCTGGCCTACATGAAAGGAAACCAAGACTCTCATTATCGCTCTGACAGCCCTGAATACTCCTCCAAGCCAGGAGGGCTAACAAGGGTTATAAGCCGGTTATTCGGCCAACCCGGTCCTTCTTCGAGCTCACACAAAGATAAACATAAACACGAACATAAACACAAGCACAGACGTAGACACTCACACAGACAAAACAGGTTCGACAGGGTCGGTGAACGCTCGCCCAGTCCAGTACCGACTTCTTCTTCGCCCACAGCCGCTGGCGGAGGAGGAGGAGGCACAAAAGGTGTTCTCGGCTGGATGAAGGGCGCAGCTCCTGAGCCGCGCACAGTTGACATTCGGGATTTGAGGACGACGGAGGAAAAAGAGAAGAGAAATGAACAAGAGGAGAGACGGGCAAAAGAAGCAGAGAAACGGCGTAAAGAAGTCGAAAAAAGACATAGAGAGGAAGAGAAGCGGAAAATAAAAGACGAGGAGGAAAAGGCTAGAATAAGAAAGGAGTTGAGGGATAGGGAGCGGGCGAAGGGGTTGGAGAGGGATAGGCGGAGGGGGTTGTAAGCTTGGTAGGTTGTTCAAAGAGATCGTTAGGACGCGGAGGATAAGGACAGGGTGAGGGCAAGGGGGAGCGGAAGGCGAGAGGAAGGGGAGAGGACCGGAGGAGGAGGAGGAGGAGGAGAAGGAGACAACAGAATGCGGGCTGCTGTGTCATCTTGTGATTCGTTTCGCTGCTGCTATAGAAAGCAATAGTAGCCTGATGCAAAATTATTTCATAGCGATTTAGACGATACGCTTTAATCTCCTTTAGCATTTGATATTTATATCCATTGTTGTTACTTTTTCTCCCCTTTTATTATTGTCAACAAGACCTCGGCGATTTTCTAAGAAATCATGATTAACGTGCTTGGTGAATACTGAACGGAACCTAGGGGTGGTAGGCATGGTCGGTCAGAGGTAGATCTCATTGTTATTTCCGATAGTTTTCTAGAGGCGGCCAGTACCGTAACACAACCATACATATATGTGTCATGAGAGCTGGGCGACTTATACTGTATTATATCTCTCGGGCAATGTTTATATGCTGCCTTCATTGCTCAGCTCTGCCCTTCCTTTCTCTTCCTACCCACTCAAATTTCACGCTCCTAGCCAGCCTCGCACTCACAAACATTAGCCCCCTATTTAAGTGGAAGTTTGCATCATCATAACACGTACTTCACAATGTGGACAAAAAACTCGGAACATGTCTACCACATTTTAACGGAGGAACATATGATACGGGAACTGTTTCAGGAGGAGTACGATAGTAGGAACATGACCAGGGAGAGAAAGAAAGAGGAGGAGGAGGAGAGGCAGAGGCAGCAGAGGGAAAACAAGAAGAATCAGAAGAACCGTGATAGTTGGTGTGTAATTATGTAATGGATCTACAACTACTAGAGGCAGCAGTCATCTCGGGTGCTTCAACAAGATTATGATGTTGCTAAGACGTCAAGTTCACAAACACAAAACACAAGTGCCACCACCACCGCCATCGACACGAAATCACAACTTGAACTCTAGATGAAAGATGTACAATAAACCTTCCAGATAGCATTATGACACCACACTCATACGACTCAAAATCATCGATAACAATCGACTCATTACTATCTGCGAAATCACAACAATTGCCAGGTACAAGTACTTGCCTCAAGTCTCAGGTCAAAGTTCTTGTTCCAAAGCACAAACCAGAGCACAGGTAAACACGATCCAATCCAGTCCGTCATCATAATCATCACCCGTTCAACACTAACACAAATTTGGTTCTCACAACCCAAACGACAACAAAACCCGAAACAAACTCACTCACATATCCCAAAAGAATGGAAGCAGGATTCGCAATAGCAGGCGCCATATACGACGCCCATGTCGCCGGCATCGAAGCTGAGAGACAAAAAGCCCAAGAAGCCCGAGAAGCCCGAGCAGCTGAAGCAGTTCAAGCCTTATTTCCCAACACAAACCAAGCCGCGGCTCCCGGTCCCCACGGCTCGGGTATCGAGTTGGTCGAGGTTGCCGGTAATAATAACAACAGTAGCGGCGGTGGGGGAGGTCAAGCAGGTGCTCAGAACAATGACCACCAGAAAGGCTTAAAGGGATGTTGCTGCACCATCTTGTAACTTCGTCTACGTGATGGGAATAGAAAAGGGGGGGAGCGGATCAAAAAGGAAACAGAATAATCCGACATAGCTTTGAGTTTACTTACACGTGCGACAAAACATCAAATACAAGATTAAGGGGCACTCAGTCAATCATTTTGACACACAAAATTCTCAACATCTTTCTTTCCATCATCACCATCATGAACTCCAAACAACATCGACCTCAAGCGTGATATATAATACTACTTATCTCCCTTCCTTACCTCCCCTCAACAAAAATCACCCCATATTCCAATCATTTCCAAGCACTCAACCCAGCCCAAGGATCCGCAGGCTGTCCCTGCTGTTGCTGTTGCTGTGGCTGCCCATACCCATACCCACCACCCTGTTGCTGTCCGTACTGTCCCTGCTGCCCCTGCGCCGAACTACCCGGCCTTCCCGCACTATTATAATAGTCCCCACCACCATAATGTATCGTCTGCTGCGGCCCCAAAGGCGGAGGACCAGGCGGCGGAGGAGGAGGCACGAAATTCGCCGGAGGCGCATATCCACCACTTGGTTGCTGCTGATGGCCCGCCGGATTACCATACGTACTAAACCTCCCTGGCCCCCCCGGCTGGCCAAAGGTAGTCTGCGTGGGTGGCGGACTGGCCGGCCCCCTTCCTCCCATCCCGCCCATATTGAACGTCGTCTGCGTTGGCGGTGGACTCGCCGGTCCTGGGATCCTCCCATGCGACGAAGGGTTATACGTAAACCCTCCAGCAGCTTGGCCACCTACACCAGCATATTGAGGAGTCTGAGTTGGGCTCTGAATCTTGGGATACCCACCGCCTGGCGTGAAGTTCAACGGAGCAGGCGTCGGCCGGTTCTGCTTCGCTGGCGAAGAGGGCGGTTCCATCGTCATGCGATCCATCAAACCCCTCAATCTCTCCTGTTCAAGGGCGGCGTGCTGGCTCTTCTTCTCTGCCCTAATCTGCTCAATCTGGTTCAACAGCTGCGCGCCCTCCGCCCTTCGGTTACTGACGAAGCTGTCCACGTTCTTCTGAAGGCTTTCCACAGTCTCCTTCATCTCCTTGTACCAGTTCTTGGCGCTTTGCAACCCAGCCTCGAGGTCGAGGAAATCTTGATAGGCGCGCTTGTACCTATTAATGACTGATGCCCTCGTTCTTTGGATAGACTCGTATTTGCTCTGTTCGGCCCGCACCCGCTTATCCTGGAGAAGGTTGTTGAAGGCCACTGTGAGCTCCCGCATCATGGCTGATTGCTTGTGCGTTGCCTGGACTAGCCGATTCTGGTATGGTCGATATTTCTCGAGTTCCTGTTGAAAGAGTTGCTGCTCAAAATTGGCGATAGTCTTCTTGTTCAGAATTAGAATTTGGGAGATGTCGTCGTTGTGTGCCTGATTCAAGTTAGCCTCAGCATGATTCTCCCCGGAACCACCGAAAGCATACCTTCTCCTTCAAATCCTTCAGCACTTGAGTTCTTTCCCTTTTTATCAAGTTCAGCTTCTTGAGGATATCCTCGACCTTGGTAATTTGATCCACCACAGTCGGTCCTTCATCGTCAAAATCGGCATCCAGCAGGTTGGCCTCAACCGAAGGGCTATTGGCGTTGCTCGATTTCCGTCCCTTACTGACCGCCTTCTGGAACAAAGCATCTACCTCTCCATTCTCAGCAGCAAACCGCATCTCGTCAAACTCGTTCTCATTCTGCCGTAACTTGGTCGCCAACTGCCCGTCACTTCTTGCTGCCTCCTCCAAAGCCTCCCGGTAGTTTCGAACATCGCCCCTCAGTGTCGTCGTAAGCCGCGAGCTCGGTTGTTGTGTCCAGTCCTGGTCATATTTCGACCTCATCTTCTCGCAAACGCTCTCCTCCATATCCAACTGCTTTGTGCTGCTCTCGAGAATCTGAACAATAGCCTGCTTCTGTGTATGCAAAAAGTCAAAGATCCTCGCGGGGTTTTCGTGGTCCGCAACATCCACACACCAAGTCCTAAAATCATCATCGGGAAGAATTTCCTGGTCGAATCCGCCCTTTAATACCTGTAAAGCACCGGGGAGCCTCAGATAATCCAAGCTGGCTGCCATTTCACTGTTCGCCTGGTCGACTCTTTCCGTTTCCGCTCTGACCAGCTTCGCCTTCTCCTCATCGTACAGACTGGCAGACTCGGTAACGGCTAATGGCACAATCTTGGCGAACAAATCCGGTCCAGTAATTCTCGAGATATCCTGTCCCTGGTAGAGCTCGCTGACTGGGATCGGCTTGGCTGCCGGGAGCTTCGCTACAGGAGGCACGCTCGCTTCTGCTGGTACTTGCTGGTGGTAGATGAAATCATTGTCCTTGATCAGCTCCTGCAATTTGTGCTGGACTGCCGCCAGATGCCTCTTTGTGATCTCGGACAAGATGTATGGAGTGTCGGCTGTCAGATTGGCGTTCGGTGGGAGTGTGTTGGGGAAGCTGTTGGATGCCTTGACAGCATCTTTGACAAGATCTTCGGCCACTTGAAGGCGCGCAATGGCCATGCCGTGCGAATTTGCGTCGTCATCTGCAAGGGCCTGGTAATATTGCGCATAAGAACCCATCAGGTTATACTTGGCTTGTGCCATGAGCAACCAGACTTTCTCAAAGATGGCTCTGTTGACATTATCCTGCACACCCTCATATGCCTGGCCGTAGAGTGTTGCTGCCTGACTGGAGAGTTTTGCTAGCAAGCCGACTTTCTTCTGATCTGCGACCTGTTTTTCCAAGAATACTTCTTGCGCCTGTGCTAACATGATATTGATGAGTGTCTTGACCGTCTCTCGGCTCAAGTCGGAGGATGGGGCGTGGAGGAAGTTTTCGTTGATATAGGTGAACATGCCGGCGGAGGCCTGGAAGGAATGATACGCCGTCTTGAGACCCGACTCTTCGGTTCGTGTCTGGTGGGCGGCATGACAGGAGAGAACGGCTGCGATATTGAAGATGATGGAGGCCTTCTCAAAAGCGAGCGAATGTTGCGACGTGGACTTGTGGGTAAAAGCATCAAACCTGGAGTCCAGAGAGTCAGCGAATCCAGCCCAGGTGAATCCTCCGGAACCACAGGGTGTATTACCATGTAAACGCAATCTTGATATGCTGCTCATCAACGGGAAACCGCAGGTCTAGCAGCTCCAACTGGCCATAATATCGGTATAACAGATCCCGGCCGGCAGTGCTGTCCTTACCAGCGCCGCGCATGTCCTGCCGGAGTCGGTTGAGGGTGGCGCACTCCTCTGCATATCTTTCTGGATCATCTCCATATGTATTCTGTATGTACGACTTGAGCGGTGCAACCCAGTCAATTTCGTTGGTGGCCTTGAGAGGCACGGCGATCATGGGCGCTTGCGTCATCTTGGGCGCCCGAGTCGGTTCTGCGTCTGCGTCTGCGCAGAGCAGACCAGAGGCAATTCCCACACAACTTTAATTATTTGGATTCGGAGAGGTGTTCGGCCAGAGCGCGGCGGTGTTGGGGTATTCAGGAATTCCTAGGTTGTAGAGATACACGTCGTGGTTCAATCAGTTGGGCGGGGTTGAAGTTGGGCAAAGTGGCGTGGTGCCTAGACGGCCGACGAGATGGATCGCTTCTCTATGTAGGGACGCGAATGTGGTCGAGCTTACGAAATACACGCGGCCTTGACGTTGTATTTGGAAGTGGGTTGTCTAGTAGTGGTGAGTCCGAGAGTTCTATTGTCCGACATCAATCAGCCGTATCACCGAGGACAGCAGCACCGTGTGGTTGTTGGATGAATGGGCATCCATGGAACTGCTTCCTAGTTGATATAGCGGCAAGAGGCGTTACACCCCTGTAAACTTATAGGGCGGGGCACATCCACCGTCATTGCGGGTTCTTTTTCCCCCTCACAACCCTTCGAGCTAATCCCTGTCTTTCAGCCTTTCCTCGACTTCTCAGCCTCAGTCTTGCAGAGAAACTTCAGAGTCCCATATCCAAGTGCGCGGTAAATTGCAAGCAACTGAGAGTGGCTATCGAAGAGGGAGCGGCACATGTTGTCCAAGAGGTAGGGAATGCCCACGCCAAAAATGACCGAAGTGGGTGGGATATTAGCCGCTGCATGCACCCTCCACCCACACGCATCTTGTGAACGGGCCCTACTGCAGCCAGCACCAACCACATGGACTAGACAACACGACCAACTTTGTTTTCTGCCAGATCTCTCACCTTCATCTCATCTTGTCCATCCCGGACACTGCCCTTCCGTCACATCACATCTCAAGCTTCCATCACAGCAAGAGGTGAGATTCCCGGATGTCGCCAGCTGCGGGCCGCTTTCTTATTTCCCAAACCCTCCACCATCCGTCCAATGTTTTCTCTTCCCCTCCATCTAACCAACCATGAACCCCTGTCCACCATGTCCGGCGCTTCGACTTACAGCGGTGTTTGACCAATCAGCCTCCAAATCCACCCATCCATCTCGATTGTGGCCGTCGTTGGGTAGGTTTCCATCTGGAGTCTTAATTTGAGGGTTTGGTCCAGGCCTTACACAGATTCAAGAGAGACTGTCTCTCATAGTTGTATCGTGAGCGAAGTGGACATAATATCTTTTCTTTTCACTCAACCTGGAGATGGCTCCCAGCCCATTCACAATTCACCGGAGTTCGTAATATCATGTTCCTGATGAATGTCAAAGCAATCACCTCAAAACCTGCACTTTCACCTCCATCACACCCCGCTAAATAAGCGCGTTATGCATGTTCGCACTGATTCCTTGAATCTCCTCACAACTTGATGGTAGGCTTTCACCAGAGTAACCACTCACACATCACCAAACAGAGACAAGACAATGGCGGCTATCTGTCAATGCCTCCTCTCCAATGCGGCACACCCACCTCATGTTTATGCAAATGGAGGAGTAGACATGCAAGAGATGAGGCGCTGGTGCCAGCACTTTGGCGTTTGCATCGAAAGCTGGCCCGGCATAATTAGGTTGAAAGAGGAGAGAATCCAAACGAGGGGGGGGGTTTTATACTCCCCCAGAAGTCACGGGTTCTGAGCTGGTACCCCACAAGCAGCTTGATGTGAGGCAGGTACGATACGATACTTCCGCACACTAATTACCTCATCAACAAAACGTGATGGTGCCAGGGAATGGAATCGCCTGCCAAGTAGGTACCTATCTACCTGCACAGTCTCCAACGGCACACGCACGTCCGCGGCGGCGATAGGCGGGCGGCGGCCTAATCTGCGACCCAACCTTGTGTGAAATGATGTGCGTCCTGCCTTGTGCGAACTGCCGGCCCGTCAGACAGACCTCACTCACTTAACCATTTATGGCAAGCAGAGATGAACGTCAGTTTGCGATACACAGAAACACGCTCTTGCCTCATCCGCGCTCTAACTCACACATCCATCGGGTCTGTCTTGCACTGGCTCACAAGCACACATGGCTCTCGCCTCGCACATGCTTTCTTCACACACACACACACACACGCTTTGAAACTCACACAGCTTTTTCAATCTCACACACAACTGCAACCGCTGCAGGGAATCCAAGTTTAAACAAACTACAACAATAATAACAACGACACCCCCACCTTCACCACTCGACTCATCTTGCTTTGCCATACCTATCAAACTAACCCAAAATAAACACATTTACCAAATGAAACCAAAACCACAAATTCCAATTCCACTGACCCCAATTTGGAAACTTCATATAAACGACTACCATTTTCAGCTAACATGCAATCCGGATTTTGTCCGGCTGGCGACTCAATCAGAGTACCCTCGTCACATATCCGCAGCACATTTCTCACACTAGATCGAAACATGGGACATCCAACACTAGGTACCACAATCTTGCACACATGTCCTTACACTACAATTCGCACGTATGATTTAATTCTTGGTATAATTACAAACAAATCAAATCACTCTATCATCTCACATCTCACATCTCACATCCATCGAATGCTAGGCAACACATAAAGTACTCGTTTAATTGGCTCATTGAAGGGATAACACAACAAGCATTTTAGCTCTCACGAAATTGCTTCTCTTATTATCTCCTTTTTTTTTTTTTTTTTTTTTTTTTTTTTAAGAAAAAGAATAATAATAAATTCTTGTAAATAATATGAAAGACAAGGGAACAACAGAATGATAATCCAGTGAATACTCTTCTTCACATCAGAAAAACGCACAGGCTGGGGTTTCGGGAAGGAGCACCAAGATGCTACCCTGCACCACCCCACCCCTCCCCCCCCCCCCCAAAAAAAAAAGGACCAACCCAGAGAGATGCTGTTGAACAGATGCCTTCATCCTCAATCGTTGTGCAAGCTCTTTCTTCCAAGGGTGTTCACCATGAGCGACACATTTGACCATTTGTTCTCAGTCGATGAAAGCACACCCAGACACAGTGTCTACGAACTTTAGCCCCTGAAAAGAAAAAGAATTCTTCAATTCCTACATCAACAATCCACAAAACGCTTCGCTTGCGCTTTCCATATATGTATATCCAAGAGGCAAAACTGCTCAGCTGGTGAAGCAGACCAACATATCCAAGAAACGGCTTTCCCACCCAAGAAGATATACTCAAAACAAAGTCATCCATCTAAAAAATCAACCGCGAAGCCGCGCCTCCCAACCCCTTCCTTCCTTTTCCAAAATCCGAATCCCTCCAATACAAACCCTCTACTACCGTTGGAAAGATGAAGAGCAGAAAGAAGTGCCTCCTACAATGGAACCAGCGTTCTAGGCCTGGAAAGGCGACAACCCATCAAAATTCATTCCATTCACTGCGTCGCCATTCAATCCAAAAAACTGGAACCTACATAGCCCGAGTTAGCTCAGTTGCTTCATCATCGCGCATAAAATAAACTTACCAATCCTCAACGTTCAGTGTACTAGGCACCGGCTGTCCATTCACAGAACTCGTACTCCAACTGTCACTCGGACTTTGCCCATCAACCCCCATCTGTGTATCAAATGCTCCTGCACCGGCTGGCCACACGTTCCCACTGTGCTGTCCCTGCTGTCCTTGGAATCCTTGGCTAGCTGGCATGGGACTACCCTGCAATGGACTTCCCCCCATAGCCCTTTTAGGCAACGGCTGCCCAAACGGATCCAATCCCACCTGTGGCTGGACATTATTGGGGTCGAAATGTTGCTGCTGCTGCTGATGATGATGATGGTGATGATGATGTTGTTGTTGTTGAGCCTGAGGCGGCGAAAACTGCTGCGGGAAGAGGGGCACGTGCGCACTCTCCGGGAAGAGCTGATCGGGCTGGAAATTCTCCCAAATCGACTGACTCAAATTGGGCGAATTCCTAGTAACCAGGTACAGATCCGGAGGTGTGGCAGGGACCGAAAAAGAAGGATTAAACGGCGTTGCTGGTCGAGTATGAGGCCTCGACGCTGTGCCGCCCATAAATGCATCCCCGCCATTAGCCCGTGTATGAGGCGAAGCATTAGCCGGAGGCGGCATCATGGGCGGCATCGCCGGCACTGGTGGTGGCGGTTCAGACTTCGACATGAGATGGCTTGGCGTTTGCGGCCTAGACCTCTCATAAGACTCCTGAGGCTGAGGAGTGTTTACAGTGAAGTCAATAGCCATATCATCATACTTGCGCTTTTCTGCTTGCATGCGCTGATGCTGCTCCAACTGAGCAAGACTTTGTTGCGCCTTCCGATGTCTCTTGCCCGCTGCCTTCTGTAACCTCTCTTCCAGAATTTTATTCCCAAGAATGGATTCGAACAGGGTGTGAACCATCTTGCCGACAAGCCAGACCTTGGACACGTCCTTGAGCGCAGTCATGCAGGTTTGGATTCGATTTTGGGTGACTTGCTGAATGGTCGGCACTGGTGATCTCATCTGGTAAACGTGCATGATAAGTGCCGAGAACAAACTGTAAACCACAAAGGCCGGGCAGTATCGAAGCTCTCTGTGCGCCGAGAGGTTCTCAATGATCGAGGTAATCATCGCTGCCGCCTGGAAAGCGATATTCCGTGACGGGTAAGCCGAGTCCTCGGGGAACTTGTGGTGTGAACCGCTCGGGGGCATGTGGGCGCGATGTAGCAAGCAAAGGGTGGTGTAGTAGTTCGAGTGAAGCAAGGCAGACCAGAAGTGATGCCTTGGCATTTCCCAGTACACAATCTTCGGGCAGTTCTGAAGCCAGTCGGCAAGCGCCATATCACTGTGTGTGAGATCAATGGCATTCTGCCGTCTCCCCTTTGCAGCTACTGAGTACTGCTGAGACAGGACCAAGCCCATGATCTCGCAGAGCTTTACGTACTGCAAGAAGAACTGGACATGGATAGGGTCTGGTGGGTATTCACCGGGTTGGTCACCATCCTCCTCGATAAAATCATCCTCTGTCAACATTTCAACGTCCGAGTCATCAAGGTTGATATGACAGGGACGACCCAAAGCGACAGCAACAGATCTGTCTCTCGTAAACAGGGTCCACCAAATGCGTTTCCATAACCTCTTGTCCGATTTACTGAGCTGCGAGTGCTCGACACTTCGGTGCATCCCCGAGCCTTGAGCTACAATTGTTGCAACTCGAGTCCAGTAAAAGACATTTTTGGTGACATCCTCGGGGCCTTCCCAGTACCAACCCATCAAAAGAAGCGATTGGACTATGGTCACCCGATCATCCTCATAATTCGCATCGTACAGGGCCTTGGCTCTCTTGTAAAAGGTGAGGGCTGCTGGTGTCGCGGATCCATTCGCATCCATTAGCTGCTGGTTGGTACACACGCGAGAACCTGCTAAGAGCATAGCCTGGAGAAGAAGTAACGAAGGAGGGTTCTTTTGGTCCTTGTATCGGCGCATGAACTTGGTCTTGTTGATGATTGGGACGATTGGATGAATCCATGTGAAATAGGAGTCGATCAACTCGTCGCAAAGAGTGCGTGGTGGGAGGAGAAAGGCACCTCGTTGGTGCAAAATGTCGATCTCGACAGAATCCAGCTCCGTCAATCGCGCCCTTGATCCTTTGATGTTCTCGGGGAGGGGGTAGTGTACCACATCTGCGGCGCTCTGTCGATCGTGGACCAGCAATGTGAGGTTTGACGATTCTCCGAGGTATGCTACTCTCCCGGCTTCCGTGATAGGCGCTCTCGTAAATTTGGGCTTCATGACGAGGTTCATGTAGTTGGCCAGCGTTGCATTATCAAACTCCTCCTTCTTTTGCTGCTCCTCACTGGGTTCTGTCGATGGGGTCGCCTCGTGGGTGTGGTAAACAGCGGCAGGCCGGGTTCCACTGGGGAACGTACTGGTTCCGGGTGGAAGGGATGTTCGGTCGTCGTTTTCTCCTCGTTCACTGAAGCCGCGTTAGTATCAGAGCACTTGCATATCAAATACAAAAGCGCAAACTCTATGCACACTTCGACATGCGCAGCAGGAATCTTAACGCCGTCCGTCTTTCAAGGAAGTACACAGACGGCAGCCCGGAGAAAGGGGGGAACCCGTGGGGCAGAATACACAGCACCCTGCGGGAGCATCACACACATCATAGATAAGGCTGCAGATTCAAGAGGGGTGGTTTTGATGTACCTATCCGAGTCCTTGTTGGACGCTATTGAGCCAGCCTGGGCTTTCTTGCGCTTTGGATTGGGAATACGGCATTCGATCTGAAAGGCGACGCAATTGGTACACGGGACACCGAGGCTCGCGGCATCGCATCGGACCTGTAAGGGTTGGCATGAGCATCCATGTTTCGATAGACAAGAACCGACTGATCTCTGGTGGATCTAGAGTCGCAATATGATATGCTCAAGAGGGTATTCGTACTTTTCGGGCATGGCATGTCTGTAAGACGTGACTGGTCAGCACTTGAATTGGATAGATAAGTGGACGGTGTTCAGGATTGGATGAGCCGAGGCAACGTGATAGGCGAGGTGGTCGCAACGGCCGAGGGCACGTCAGATCGCGGGGTTCAAATAAAACAGCCACCATCCACCCATCCACCAGCCATGGAAACCCGTAACTTTATCCAGGGATGAAAACAAATAAAAACAAACTCACCTCGCATGCTCTAGACGCTCTCTGTCTTTTTCATTTGCAAAGATTACCAGTCAGCCAAACAGGGCCTCTAGTTTCTTCCACCGCGCCTTGGGTCACCAACCTCCTAAAACTCATCTGACCGGCCGTGTTCGTGGTTGCTGTTGTTCCCGCAGCGGACGGAGTTGTGGATCTTTGCGACGGTGACGTAGAGGACTGCTTCGGCGCATCGGCGGCAGTGTCTGCAGGGCTCGAATCTACCTCCATGTTGGCTTCGAGATGGAGTAATGGAATGTAAGTGCTGGGAATGCTTGTTGAACTGCGATTGTGGGCGAATTGTTGAGCTTGCTCAGGAGACGGTCGCGCGCTGTGTGTGAAGTAATGTATCGGTGCCCGGTACTACCCTTTGCGATGCGCCACGATGGAGTATGCGATGCGCGATCGTCGTCGTCGAGGGGGCGAGGCAAGTCTATCTGAACTAAGGGATGAGATGGAGAGTCCGGCTCACTATCTTGTTGCTGCAGGTAAGTACAGGAACTGGAGACGGCCCCAGTAGCATCAACACGGCGGTGGCCAAGCAGGAGGCTGATTAATAAGATTGGAATTGGATGGGCATGGAAGGTAAGGTAGTACGAATATGTGTATGTTGTCTGGTGATGGACGGGTGGATGCTAGACTGGATGGCGCTGAGGGGGAGGCGGGCGGGCACCTGGAACCCCGGATTGCCAGCGTCTTTTTAGTGCAAAACGGCCTGGGCTCGGAACAAGAGAACCTGGAGACCTTGGTGTTGGTTATTTTCTTGGCCGATGCACGCCTCCAGCGGCGTTTTCGTCTCGGACGGGGAAGCTAGTCTTGCTTGATGCTAGCTCAATCGGTCGATTCAAAACGAGGGGTTAATTATCTGATTGTATTCTGGGATGAATATCTTCAGCCCGTGGCACAGGTCGGTCAGAGACACAGACAGACCCCTCAGCTGGGCAAGCAGGCAGGAGAAGGAGGATGCGCACCAATCGAGCAGCCAATGGGGGTCCAAGTGGGGAATTGCTTGCATGTGAAGAGATGGACGGGAACGGCCAGGAACATGTTCGAATGCCTCGCAGGGGGACGGGAATGACTGAGAGCTCGGACCAGTTTTCAGTTGAGACAGGACGCCCTGAACGCTTGGGCCAACAGACAACCGAAATTTATCACGCGGGGCATCCCACCCGATCCAGGTTTTGTGACCGAACCTAAAAAATCCGGGGAGATCTTGGCCGCAACAAAAGACACGCCGTCTCAGCGTGGGTTGCGATTGACAGTCCCTTGGCATCGCCCGGTCTCGCAAGAGATATCCATTCAGGCTTCGAGAAACAGATGTGCCCAAGTCCTTGGAATTTCCAGTGCATCGGCTGTAGGTAGCCGGAAAGGGAATCTCACCAAAGTGAAAAAGATTAACCCGCAGGGTTCTACACTAAGGGTTACAACGTGCGACACGAGACCATCCATGGGATGGATCCCGCTGTGTGTTGTTCTCGGTCGGATTCCGATGCAAAATTTCCTATCGACACTAGGTACTTCCTACGGATTTCGCACGTATCTTGACACCATTTACCGCCGGTCAGATCCGATGAACACGCAAAGTTCCGTGGCTACGTTACCAACGGGGTGGATTCTTTCGCTCCATGGACAAGTGTTCCAGTTGAATTGGTTTTTGGATGAGAGGACGGTTGGATGACGCTTCGGGCGTTGCTAGTTGAGTTAGTATGGATTCAGAATGACATCGGTGGCAGAATGATTTGAAATTATTTTCCCTGCAAGTCATCCGTCCACCTGACCGTTACCGTGCAGTCATTCCTCTATGGGATGATTCTAAATAACCCGAACTCATTGTCATTATTAACCAAAAATTGAGAAACAAAACGGTCGGCTTGGTTGCTGGTGTTCTCATGATATTTGCCCTAAAATGTTTGTAATAAAAGATTCTTCCATCATGATACGATCACAACCTCGAGTAGAGGTCCGAGGGCAGACAGTACGTCCGCGGGATCTGGTTTGTTTTAGTCATTGTTGCCTATACCAAAAGCATGGTGTTTCTTGTCAATCCTCATTACTACCCCAGATTTCGATAAATGTTCCCCATGCTTACCTCTCGCTTCCCTTCTATAAAAAGTAGATTTATTGCCCATCATGAAACATGTGATAGTGGGCCTACACGTGGTCGAGCGCCAGTTTTCAAAGCACAGACGGTGGCAGTGTTGCCCTCGTGATGGGGAGAGGAAAATAAAAAGGGTCCGAGTGAGTGGTGGGAGGCTTGGCTGAGACGGGACAGCCCGTCGCCTTGCTCAAGTTGGGAAAGTAACTCGTCATGACGTTTAGTTGTTTCAAGGTTAGTACCTTCGGCTAGAGAATCTAGAAGTGTTCGAAAAAGGTACTCCGAGGGGGGGGGGGGGGGGGGGGGGGGGGGGGGTCCGAAAGGGAGAAACCAGTGGCCAAAAAAAATGAATTAAAAAATTTAAAGAAAAAGGGTGGGGGGGGCATTATATTAATAAAATTAATTATAAA